>VXBQ01002333.1:231818-515474 GCA_013400175.1 Phainopepla nitens
AAAGGGATGCATTTTATTTCCTTGGCTTCTATTTCTCATGCGTTGATGATTATGACCATTAAAAATCCACTGCAGTACTACTTCTGTTTATTAAATTTATGGGCTTGAAATTCCTCATAGACCCAATCAGTTCTGAGCTCTAGGAAACCTTGATGGAAGGGAGAAAAATAATAGCGAAAATATGGGTGATGGAGGAAATAGGTGACAGAAGACTGTCATAGAGAAGAATGCTATGTTTCTAATGGGCATTGGACCTTATGTTTCATCTTTTGTGCTGCTTTTTTGGCATGTCTGTCTTGCCCATATAGATGTAAATTTGTTGTCTCCTACATCCTGTGGACCACATGCTCAGCCTTGTGGCAGCAGCTCAGCCAGCAATACTTGGGTCTGCTCCAACAGAAATTGTCAAATTGCCTCTCTGTTCACAACCTGAGTACATCCCATGCTCAGTGATGCCAGACTGGGAAAACAGTGTCTCATCTCAGGCACCCTACAAGTCTGTGATGAATCAGGGAGGCTTCAGAAGCCTTCAGCTATCTGAGTTAGGGTTGGACTCTCCAAGGCAGAAATCATCCTGCAAGTCATAATCCACTGGCTATCAAATCCACCCTCAGTCCTGTTGGGCCACAGATCCTCAGTGCCTCAGAAACTCACACTGCTTCCACACAAGTCAAGAGGGTTGGCTGTGAAGCAAATTAAACATTTCAAACCATTTTTCATGCTTCTTATTACCTGCTCACTTTGTTCACTATCTCTTTCCCATCACAGCAGCCAGTGAACTTTTCCGAATCAAGACCTTCCTTCCTCTTTTCTGCCCCCTCTCCCTGTTGTGCTTTTCATGATATGCTATGGCTAAGAGCAGCCAGACCTATGTGAGGAAGAAGAATGTGAATCAAACCCTGAAGAAGGAGATCCAGGAGATTACACACCATGTGAGAAACAGCCATGGCTTTTGACACTTTCTGGCATCTTACATGATCCATGTGGAACACACCAAAAATTGAATGTTGATGAGATTCACCTGCTGTTTCCAAGCTCACAATCTGTGGGCACTGTAACTACGAGTAGAGGATCCTTGTGGGAAGCCAGAGTCAACTGGTCAAATATTTTAAAATAAACAGAGTTTTGTCAAAGCTGCTAATGCTTTTCTGCAGATCTCAAAACCATTTTTCAGCCTTATACTGAAAAAAATAAAGAAGTTTTGATAATTTATGTTACCCAGATGTTTTAAAATTCAACAGCTTTCACTACCCATAAATTTAATAGCATTAAACACCTGCTGGCTCAGAGAAGCAGTTCTTGCCAAAAAAGAAAAGCAGGAGTAGAGAGATACACTACTAATGTGCTCTCTTTCTTACTGTCAGAGCTCAGGCTCTGAGCTGGAGCCCAGCACAGCATTACCCCTTGCAGAGAAAGTTTTTCTGCCTCTGTGCTTCAGTGTAGAGGACTCATAACTTCTGTAGCCTGCCAAATAATAAAAAAAAAATAGGGGAAAAGAAAAGTAAGTTTGGAAAGTTTATAAGGAGACTTGTCTTAGGCACTTGTTAAAACTCAAAAAAAGGGCTGATTACTGAAAACTGTAGAGAAATCTATAATGAACCATGAAAGCCTGGGGGCTCTTGGGACTGGGAAAGGAGCACAGATCTGTGACAGTCAGTGGCACTTACATCAGTCTAGGAGCTGCACCTGGAATGTCAGAGAAATGTGATGAGTCAGATGCAACAAACAGGTGTGGTGGTGGTGGGTAAGCTTCAAAGGACAGGTTTTTAAATCTGTGGAGAAACTCATGAAGGGAAGGCTGAAAAGAAAAGGGAAATGCTTGAACAATTGAATGAGGTGGGAAGTCATTTAAGACAGTTTTGGAAGGAACACCAGTGTGCTAAAAGCAGATGAAAACAATGAGGAGACCTTTAACAGGCTTGGGTGAATGTAGCACATAGAAGTTTTCAGTAATGTTCTTGCAAATTTAATCTTCAGCATGGTATCACTAGGTTTACAAGCCTTGTTTTTCCTTATTAATAAGCATTTGAATGGATTTTTATTTATAAAATAGTTTCTGTAAGGGAAGAATATAAACAATGATTCAGAGAGGAGTGAGTGTTACCAGAGTGCTATGGGTGAATTGCTGATAAAGAAAGAGAGGAGAAGGACTCCGCTCTCTGTGATGGACTTTGGAGGCTGGTAGCAAGGAAGTGGAACACATTTTTGGAAAAATTCTTCTACGTGTTCCTGTGGTATTTTGGAGGAATTGCCTAGGAATCAGGACAGGTTTGCAAGATGGCATTAGAAAATAAATGGAATGGAAATGTTCAAAGTTGGAGCTCTGACAGAACAAGACACTGCCTCCTGTTTGCCTTCCTTGAGACTGTACCAGTGAAAAGAGCATGTGTTTCAGACACTGTGAGCAGCTTGGAGTATTGACTATGAGAAGCACCTTCTCCCAGCAGAGAGTAGTATACAGAGCCAAGTGACTGCTGGCTCACACTCAGTCCTTGCAGAAGGGCTGAACAGAGCAGTGCAGCTTTTAGGAGCAGCTGATTGACCAATCAGTGAGAACCACACACTTCAAAACAAGTAATTTGTGTGAATTAATTTTTCCAGTGTAGTTTATGGTGGACCTGTGCTTGTATGTGGTATCTTAGTTTGATTTGTGAGAAGGAATAGGCTTGAGGCTTTTGTTCAAGAAACACCTCCAGGTAGAAGCTATAAAAATAATGTTTCACAAATAGGAGGCAGTTTATGTTCTACTTTTGGAGCAAACCAATAATGTAGCTCTGACTCTGAAGGGAAATATAATGTTAATGGAAAAATTGTCTTCATCCTCTCTTTCTATTTAAGGCAGTCTTTGCTGCCAGTTTATCATGAACACATAAAGGTCTAATGCAGTATGGATTAGACTGAATAAAACTGAGAGAGCAGCAAGAACTCCAGATGTTCATTAATGGAGTGGCTATTGCAGAAAGCCACTGAGGAACTTCATCTGTTCTGTTCCCTCAAAGATTTCCAGACATTAAATAATTTTCAAGGGACTCATATCAGCAGATTCTGTTGTGTTTTGTAAAACCTTTCCTTTTGAACACTGTGGGCTTATTTTGCCACTGGTATCTGATAAACAGTTCCATTGCAGGTGCCCCCACTTACATTGGTGCTGAATTCAGCCCTCTGCACTCGAGCGCACATACCACAAAGGGCACTGAGGTGCAATGACAGATGGGGTCTTAAAAAGTATTGCCCTGAAATAGTAAGTATTATTATAAGTATATATTGCCCTAGAAGCATAAGTAATAGTCAGTTTTGCATTGCTCTAACTATTTTTTTTAAATAAATTGGATTTTTTGATTGTATTTTATTCTTACTTTTTAAATAAAGTATAGCAGGCGCACTTACAGGGTTAGATTTTCAACTTTTATAAAGAAAGGCATTTTTTTCCTCCAAACAAGATGCATTTATGCCTGCTATTGCAGTGAGCTGCATTGTACCATATACTATTGTGCCCTATGCTGTAGAGAAATGCCTTTTCTACTACAAGGGAAACCCAATGATGATCTTCTTCTGAATTTCAGAATTGCTTTAGACATAGCTAAATAAGAGGCTGAACACGTATTTATTTTGTTTCAATTTGTTTTTTTTTAATTTGTGTGTGCATGCCTCATGACTGGGTGGGATGTTTAGAATGTTTTTACCACCTTAAAAAGAGGAATAGTCCTCTGTGTCACCCAAAGATCCCTACTTGTTCCCTTTTTCCAATTCTGTTGCACTTTTTCTCTTGCATCACCATCTGTTCTTTGCTTTAAAGTACTAACTTTACCCTTATTTTTTACATAATTTCTTATGTTTTATTTGTACAAAGAAAAGGCCTTTTTTATTGTAAGAAACTTAGGCACAGTTTCTTGCAGAGAACCAAGATATGCTCTGTAGTCTTGATCCTCAGAGCATTTAACATTAAGGATACAAATATTAATATTAACCTTAGTACCAAGCATATGAAAGTGGATTAGCTACTATGAAAATTCAGTTGCTTTGGTCCTCATTTCCTTTCCATTTTCAAAATTGGCATTTTCTGTTTAAAGTCAGTGAGCTGTTAATTGTAAAGCCATGACACAAAAAAAAAGTTTGTGTTGCTAGTTGAATATACTGTCCTCAAATAGGGACTCTTCTAGAAATGGAAAGACTTTGGGTTTTATTCTCATTCCTTTAAAGCCATAGCTTCTCAAAGCAGCCTAAAATACTTACATATATATATGTGTATATATATATATACATATATACACACACATATAGGCAGAGAGAGAGATCCTTAGAAAAAAAACCATTTTCATAACTTTTCATGTCCAAATGAAATAATGCTACATATTGTTAGAGCTGTTCCTAGATACTCTTTTCTAAAACAAAGGTGAGTCAAGTAGTGAGAGGATAGAATGCTATTTTCAACTTCTATGCCTTCATGAAGCTACTACCTCTTTTTGGCTTAAAATTGAACAAGATACCACAAAACCATCCTGCCTCTTCTTTTTAATCAAAAGGCCTACAGTTTCCTGCAAGATCAGTTTTTAGGAACTATGTATGATGCTTTCTAATGTTTGATTCAGATGAGTTTTTAACACAGTATAAAATCTGATCTTCTGCTACAAAAACCCCAACTGTTACTTTTTTTGTTCATTGTGTTAAAAATATGTGGTACAGAGGGCACCACCTTTCCTCAGTCTTTGTTGTCACAGATGATGACACTGCCGTTTGAGGCCACATTCAGGCCTTTATTAGAATGAGAAATGGGAGAATGTGCCTCCAGGGAGAAAGGTGCTTTGGATCTCTCAAAAATTTTTGATTAGGCTTCTCTTTCATTGAGTGTATTAAAACCCAAGACTTTTCAGCTAAGATAGGAAGCCAGACAAAATGCATTGAGCCATATCCTTACATGATTTCACTCAAAAGAATTGTACTGAAGCATACTTGTGATGATGGAAGACTCAGCCATATTAGTGCCACTCCTGACAAGTTCCTGGATTTGTCAGAGCAGATCAATTCCATACTTCCACAGTGTAGTGAAATTAAGAGTCCTCACAATAAAATGTTTACCCATGAATGTACGGACATGAAGCTTAATCAATAACTACATTGTTGTAAATAATTTCCTAATTAGGTATATACATTTATGCTCACAAGTAGATGGGAGCTTCATTGAACTGGTCCCTCATTCAAGACTTGTGGCACCATAACATTAATTAATGCTAAGTAGAATTCCCAAATTAGTTGTCACTTTTATACTTTCACTTCCCTTATTTGCAACCTGAAAACCATGGATTATTTGCACTTAACCCAATGCTAAGCCCATTTAGTTCTAGGCCCATTGTTAAGCTTTTAGGCAGCACGAGCTCCAAGTGGAACCCAAAGCCTCAGGTTAATTGTTTTCTCTGTGCAGTGCCTGGCAAAATAAGGGCTCATACAGAGGGCAAAATAATTGCAAAAGAAGAGAGAACTGCAGCTGACCAGGACAAAATTCTCAATGAAGAAGTGGCTTTAACTTCTGTCACTTGTCAGAGCTGAGCTGTTGGTGTTGTCTCCACAAGACCCATGGACTGGCACTCTTTCTTGAGAGCAGCAGCCCAAAAGTTTCTTTTAAAGGGCTGAGCTAGGTTAACTTTCATAAAGCATTGCCAGCAGGTGAAACGAACCTTTTGTAAATTAGCCTTGTGATTAATGTACTCATCCAGGTGCAAAGGCTCTTTAATCTGCTATTCCCAAAGGAGGTCTGAAAGCACATCTCCCATGTGGATACCTTGAATTCCAGGCTGTGAGAGAAAAACAGCTTGACCATTTGGGTGGAGGAGTGGCAAACCACAACTGGACAAAAACCAGGGGTCTGGCTCATAGATAATATGTTATGAGACACATGCTTATTTATCTTGCATGCTTTGTTTGTCAGACTGTAGATGGGTGTCCTGTTCTCGATATCTGTTCTCAGAGCTGCTTAAATGCATTACATTAAATTATAACCAAATAAATAGCAAAAATAATTTTGAGAGCAACATATACCTTGTTTCAGTGACTCCCTGGGGGAAAATCTGGTAGGTCTCTTCAGAGTTTGATAATCATGACTGACTTCAGAGGAAACTGCAGGCACATTACACTTTCAGAACCAGAAAAGCATGTTTCAAGTTGCCACAGTAAAGGTACAATACTGGCATTTTTGCAAAAATACTTGGCCTAAGGAGGTGATGGTACTTAGTCCTTCCTGGTAGATTGGCAGGGTCTCCAAATAAAAGGCTTTGGAATTAACAAGAGAAAGTCAGAGTGTTTCCAGGCTTGGTATCCCTAAGTAAAGATTCTTGCCTTTTGAGCTAAAGCCAAAACTTTAATGACAGAAATCTGGAGAGATCACACACAGTTTTGTCCAGTCCACAGGATTTGTGAAGCTGACTAAATGAACATTTAGAAAGGATTATTTTTTCTTTTTTTTTTTTATTATCTTGTTTGTCTGGTTGATTTATCCTCCTGTCCTCCTTACACTGTCTACACTTTAATCTGTTTCTGGTTTATGGGAACTATAAAAAGTCCTTTACACTGAGAGATTTACTTTATTTGAATGCAAATTAAAACTATTATCTTTCAGTTACAGGCCAAAGATTGCAAAATAATGCTTGTTTATATCTTGAAAAACTAATCTTCCTCCCTACCCCCATAATGCCATGTAAATTGTTCAGTTAAAGTAGAAATGTACAGTTAATTTTTGCCAATCATTTATATGTTTTATACGCTAATTTGCTGAAGTAGATAACAAGATGTGGAGGAGTTAGATTAGAATGATAGGAAACTACAATATACTTTGCTGCTGCTGACTCTATAAATGCAGTCTTAGGCTTAACCTCCTCATGGAGATTCCACTGAAACCAAAGAAACCATGGCAGTTTGTGTCTGGTTCATATTTTTAAAGTTAGTGGCTATGAAAATGTGAAGGTCTACAAAGAGAGGGAGAAGTGGAGGAACACATTACCGTTAAACAAATATGATAATACAAACGATATTTTGAAGCTAGGCAAAGAAGTAAACACAGTTCCCACACACTGACCCTGCTCTCTCTGTCTGTGAGAAACTTTGGGTAGCACAATTGGGTTCTTTTGTAGGGCAGAGAATCAAATGACCCAGCAGCTGGGTGTGCAGCGTGCTCATGTAAGGGGAGTGTTTGTTCATTCACACACTCAGAAATTAATGGAGGCTCAAGGCCATACCAGAAACTCAGGCTTGATTAATTCCTAAAGGCTGATCAGACCAGTCAGTGATGGAAGGAAAGACATTCTTAAAGGTCAGACACCTCCAAATCACATCCCTTTTCTGTTTTACCAGTATTGTTATTAGCTGCCATGGAACATTTTTGAAGCTGTGAGAGCAGCCCTCTTTGAGCAATGAAAGCCACTTTTGATTGCCAGCATTCCGGTTGTGGGTTTGGGGTTGTCTGCTTGCCAAGAGAGCAGTTAGGTCAGCTGAGGAAGAAAGAATTGTCACACTGATAACTGATAACACAGCCAATATCCACTGCCTTCTGTCTAAGAGATTTTGCTTCAGCTGAAATTCTTCATTTCTATTAAAGAATTAATGTTTCATAATCCTGAAATGCTTCTAGAAACTAGAGGAAAAAACCACTACCGGTTTCTTTTAAAAAACTCTCAGAGAGTTGTCACAATATGAAGCTTGGGATCTTCAGTTAGCACAGAACATGCCAGTTTCTGCATAAAAATCAGTTCACGGTTTTGTCTGCATTTAGTAAATTTATTTGTGAGACATTCGGTCATTGCTGAAGCACAAATCACAATCTTGGGACGGAAAATTGAAATTACAGTCTCTTGTTTTCTTTTCTGCTGGGTCTAACCTGTTTTCCTTGAGTCAATTAAAAATACTTAAAGTGAAAGTATGTGTGATTTTCCTTTGCAGAAAAAAAACCAATGAAAGCATAATGCAGTTGTAGTTTCTCAATACCAAATGCAAGACAGGGAAATATTTTTCAGGTATTTTTTTTTTTTCTAGTTGGAAGTTTTTTTGTCAAAAAAAAAAATTCTCATTACCAAAATTTATAGGAAAACAAAGGTCAGTCTCCTTGACAGTTTTAGAAAATTCTAGCAAAAATACAAACTTTCACTTGGAAATAACATGTGTAGATTTGAAGTGTGTCTTAACTAAATTATTTGAAGTTTAAAAAACCTCAATTTATATTCAGTGGAAATGTTGATTCTGGAATAATAAAAGATATTACAACTTGGAAGGAATCTTCTACATGTGAACTGATTGACTCTCTGGAAAGAAAAAATCTAGGATGTTTCCTGTAAAATTTCTCTTAAAAAAACTGCGGTTTGTAGACTGTTTCTGCTGGAGCTTTTCTTGATCACTGCTTTATACAAACTGACTTGATTCCTAAATAATTTGAATAAACAGGAAGGAGACCAGGGAATACAGATACAATCTTTAAATATTGTTTCTGCTAGTGCTATAAGAAGTGGCTTGGTTAATTTTGACTGATATACTTTTATGCTCTGTTTTGAAATACTTTAATTTGAAGCTTGAACTGTGAAATTACAGGGCCAGAGGAATTTCCCTTTTGGTTTTTACTGCTTCCAAAATTAGGCCATATGGGTAAAGATCTTAAAATCTGGCGCCAATGTGTGGCTTTACTAATAGTATCTATGTGATCATGTCATTCCTCAGAAAGCCGTGTTTCAAATAAAAAGGAAATGTCAACCTTGAGTATTTTTTATTAAATGTCTTTTCTTCTTCTCTTTGAGTTCAGCTTAAGCTGACCACTTCCTTTGTCTGGTTTATTTTTATTAGAAATGGGCAGATTCATTAACTGTGCAACTTGGTGGTCAGGCAGTGACTGGATATGTCCAATAATGGGTAATAGCTGTATTTTCATTGGAAGACCAATGTTTGCTTTGGAGATCGCCTGGGGAACAGATGTAATCTGAGACGGCACCGTGTTTACCTCTTGTTTCACTGATACGCCGAGCATGTTTGAAACCAGTGAGAAAGAAAAACATACATTTCGGAAGAAAATACCTGCAAGCACTCACTGTACCCCCCCAGACTGTGTCCCTGGGCTCCAGCCAGAAACTGTGGTAGCAGAGCTACACACATGCACGTGAAATGCAAACACACACCTGCACATGTACATTTGTATTTCAGGGTACAGTCATGTCCTGGGCCTGTCTCTCCAGCTGATCCCATCAGTCACTTTTTTCACTGTGAGGGTGACCAAGCACTGGCACAGGTTGCCCAGAGGGGCTCCATGCTTGGAAGTACTCAAAAGCAATTTGGACGTGGTCCTGAGGAACCAGCTCCAGATGGCCCTGCTTGAGCAGGTGGCTTGGACTATGTGACCTCCAGAGGTCCCTTCCAACCTCAACCAGTCTGTGATTCTGTGATTTTATGTGTATCTAAGCCATTGGATGAACTGTTTATCAACTGATGCAAGTCCATACGAAAGCTAATGATCAATGTCTGTCTTTTTTGCTCATCAGAAAATTTTCTTGATTCACAAAGTTTCATGCAATGGGTTTAATTTTATTTCTTTTTGCTCCTGTTAGTACCATATTTCTTGTCTTTCCAGCAGTTTCCACTTTCTATATGGATATTACATGTAATCAAGGCCATTTAAAGAAGTGGTTACATAACTAACTCATAAAACAATCTGAGGAACATAAACAGAAGTATTCAAGTACTACACATAATATTAAAATAATAAGATTCTTGTCTCCTCATGCTGTTTTCAGCATTATTTTCCCTGTCAAAATGACTTAATTTCACATTGCAGTTTGCAATAAGGTAAATGAGGAAGTGGAACAAACAACATTTCATATTTCCCATTTCCCAAAGCTGTCTCGTTACTCTTTAATTGTTTCTTTTGCCAAGCACTCTTCTCATGGCAGCAGAATAAAACATTTATCCAAGATTTACACAGTTGCCAACATGTGTACTGCAGTTCAGTCTTGGTAGAAATTGCTATGGTGGTGGACTCTGGGAAGCAGTGTCCACTTCTGTGGGTTGCTCTATGGCTCCCAATGAATATTCAGTGGCCAGTGTGTTTCTTTGATGTGATTCTAGCAGGCACTGGTCTTATTTAATAGATCATGGATGGACTGGGAAGGAGAGACTTGTCACTAGGGCTGTTCAAAGTCTACAGTGTTGGTTTGTGTAATGGCTTGTGAAATGAAACTCTCAATGGGCTTTCAGTAATTCGTAACAAGCCACATTTTCCAGGACGTAAGCCCTTCCCAACAGTTACCAGTTTCTACTTCTGCAAGGTAGAATGGAGGGAAAGGAGAACGGCCAGGTCTAAGGATAGATGGAATAATGCTAAATTGCAGACTATAACAGACAGGTAAAGAAAACTCTGTGAAAGACCAGCCTGTCACTGATCCCCCTGTGGCACTCTGTTGTGTGTCATCAGATTGTCTCCAGGAACAGAGATCCCCAGCTGGGCAGGAGACAGCTGAGGGCTTTCCTGAGCAAACAGAAGCTTTAACTGAATAAATATCATGTCACTGTCACAGTAGTTGGCAGATTTTGAGGCTGCTCTGCAATAAATTGAGTATGTACGGCGTTTAGGTGGAGAGCAGGTCACAAACTTGAGCTTTTAAACTAGCATTGCCTGCAAGTGAGATCTGGGTTTGCTATAGGAATTGTGCTCTACTGGTTGCTGGAATGGCTGTCTTGTGGCAAAATATCTGCCACTAAGGAGCTAGATACACCTGTATTATTTTCCAGTGGCAAGCCCTCTCCTTTCTTGCAACTTTTTTACAGCAAAAAAAGCTGCAATCGGGTGAAAAAGGGATACTGTGAGTCAAGATGCTTCTTAGGAACTTTTTCAGAGCTGATGGTTTTAGATTGTCCAATTTCCCAGAAATTATATGAAGATTCAGGCTGGACCACCAGATGGAGGAGAGCGGTAGGAGAGGAAAGATGGTTTGTAGTGGGGACATTATTCTCATTATAGGAAATGAAGATATGACCTAGTTACAAACACAGTGTGTTTCCTACCCTGTCTGCCTAGAGTGGGAGAAACACTTCTCTGCTTAAAAGGCAAGGAAGCAGAGTTCCTCCTGTCATGTTCAGTGACAGAGCTGATGTCAAGTGCCATGGTTCTCATTAGCTGGGTCTGTTCTATTCTGTTAAAGGCTCTGGGGACGTGCTCCTGAGTGATCCATTTTCGAGCCAGTAATATTTCATTGCAGTCTGTCATATCCTGGTCTTTTGGCTGGAAGTCAGGAGCTGGCAGGTAGGGCTCCCGCCTGATTTCCCAGCTGGTGACTCCACTATTGCCTGCAGTTATGTCAGTGGGGTGAGGTTCTGGACTGGCAATGAACAGGGAGAGTTGTTTAAAAGAGGAAAGGAGGATAGTCAAAAGAGACAAGGGCCTGGCAGAAGCATTGGTGTTACCAGTCATGTTGTTTTGAGGAAGACTTTGCCCGTATTGGCTTTACTCATAGAATCTGTCACCCAAAGAGGTGCTCATCATCATGGCAGTAAATCAGCACACTACATATTATCATGGCAAATGATGGGAAAGCATGGAGAGCTTTGGGAGTGTGTCCGCTAGACTAGCAGTGAACAAGCAATTCCTAGACAATATGATGTATTACACAAATGCTTGTCTTCTCATCATCTTCTGATGCTGGAATTACTTGGGAAAAGTTTTAAAGGAAAGATGTGGTGGATTGCTTTCATGTGTCACAGTGCTTACCCTTTCACACCTCCAGTCTGTGTGACTGGGGACTGTTGAGTAATGGAATTCCTCTTCCCATTTCTTTTAAAGTAAAAGAGGAATGTTAAAGGCAATGTTCAGATAAAGGTTTTATTCTGAAGTCATCTGAATATCTGAATCCTGCTGTCAACTCTGTTGCTCTTGGGAGCACAGTGTAGGCTCTTGAGACTTACTGGTATCTAGATGCTGTTTAATAATTTTGCAGCTTATCTTTTCTAAGGACACTCTCTAGACAAGGAATGGATGTTGAATCATGTCATGTTGTTGAAAATGAAATAATTCTCATATTTAGGTTTGGAAACAACAGATGAAATAATTTCAGAAACAAAAGACTGAGGTGAAACAGAGCCCAGGTGATGATTGTAATAATTATGGTATTTGAATAAATGCACAGTACATCACACTATTATAAAACAAATGCGCTTTTTTACAGCTAGATTTTTGTCAGTTTCAAAGGAAAACCAAGGTCGGATTTCTGGCATGACTTACACCCCATGTGATTTCATTAAATGTGGAATGATTCCATGGCATGTAACTTGGCATGAAGTAAGTTTTCAGTATATGGTTTTATAGTTCAGGTGCAAAATACTGCTCTGGCTAGCTTGTATCTAAAGGTTATTACACCTTGGACTGTACTTCTTTTCTTTGTTTCAAAATTTAGCAGATCAGCTAAACTGCTAATTTCCTCAATTCCCCTCTGCTCCCTCCCCTTAATTCTTCCTTTATTGAAAACAGGCTTATTAAGAAATTACTGATTGTTGACCCAGAATGAGGGCTAAGGTTAGTTGAAAATTTTAGAAGAGTAAATCAGACAAATGAATCATATTTGAAAATTGGCTCCTTGACCATATTTGACTAGCCTTTTTCTAGTGTGCAGATCAGAAACCAGAATATAGTAGCTACCATTTATGCAGTGACAGTAGGAGGGCAAGAGGAAGGAAATGATTGTTTTGTTTTACTTTCTCTATGCAAAACAGTGACAGAATACTCTATGTAAAACTGATAAATTTTCCGACTCTGCAGGTATCCTATAATTAGGAAATGTAATTTCTCAGTGAATTTCTTGGTGCCTAACAAAACACATCTAGCAATGAATTCTTGCTCATGAGAATGTTTTGTTTTAAACCATCATCACTACACTTCATACACACATTGAATCAAGTAATGTCAGACCTGCAGTGTATCTCAGTGTAACAGGTGATTTTGTGGTACTATACTATTAATTATTAAGATTGTTCTTGCCTCTGACATTTGAAGTCAGGAGAACTTTCAAAGGCTCTTACTGTGCTAAGAATGATTCTCTATTTGCTCTCCTCTTGTATTTCTGTGAAAGGTTGCTGACATATTTCTAAAAAAGATGCCCACTTTGTACATCTCTTGTGGTACATGAATGCTTAGCAGTCAGTTTTGAGATGTACAGATAAAGTAATAAAGCCGTTTCCTGTTTTCAGTTTTTAAATATCAGGTGACCTCAAGCATCTTTCTGTCCTAACAATCTGTCAAATATAATTTTAAGCTTAACTAAACAATTAAGAATTTTTTTTAGGGCTGTATGCAGAATTGGCACCTATTGGATTTCAAAATTCTGTCTGATGAGAAAGGCTGAACAGGTGAACACAGTAGTGCAGATGGTGACTTGACTGTTGTGTTGGACTCTTCAAACCGGTATAGAAGCATGGAAGAAATATCTGCAATAAAATGGTTAATCACTTGCCCATGAAATTATTTCTACGGTGCTTTCCAGAATTTTGTCCCTCTACAGCTGAAGTCTTTGGGAAGGTTTTTTAGTTTTCGCAGGGAGAAGATCAGGATGATGAAATAAAGCTTTAGGACAAGCAGCCTTCTTTAACCTCTAAGAAGGTCCAGAAGTGCTGGATTCACTTGTAAGTTGTTTTGCAGAAAGAAAAGCTGAAAGCCTGAAATGGTCCTCAAATAGATGGCCTCATTGAGACCACCTCAACTTGTCAACCTATCCTGCAGATGGCAGAAAATTCCCTTTCTTTTGGTCTTTTGGGATTTCCATTACTTTAGGCTTCTAGTTAGTTTTTTAATGTTGAGTGCTTGCCCTTCTGATGCTGCCATTCTGTTTTCCATCTGCATCTTAGGAAGAGAGGGGGTATCTTAAAGGAAGCAATATGAGGCCTGCTTTTCTATGTTTTCAAGTTTGCTATTTGGTTAACTGTGGCTCTACTAAGGTAAAATTTTTGTCTGAAGCTTTTTCTACAGTTTGGCTTTACTCATAACACCACTGTTCCCCTCTGTCTCCTTAAGCTTTCACACCTCTAAACCTTCTGCCAACAGGGATGGAATGGGCCAACACCCGATAGTAACTATAAAGAATGCGATATCATTAATTTCCTTAAGAAGCTAGGATCAACTTGTAAAACTTTATAATACCTATATTTGGTATACATATATGTTATTTTACATATATTTGTTATTTTAGCTGAACTAGTTTATGTATGTGCTGTCACAAAGGAATGAAGTTGACCCAGCTTTGAGCAGGAGGTTGGATTCTGTCTTCTCTGACCTGAACTGACCTGAACTGACCTATGATCCTATGGTCTAACATTATTTCTGCCCCTATATCCTGCTGCCCTACTGTTCTCCCTATGCAGAGGGATGTGAACTGGCAAATAACAGGATATTTGACTGGGATGCCTCTCTGAGCTGTGAAAACGTCTCTCTATTTCATGTGTTTGGAAGTTATTCTCACTGTAATAGTAGTGCTTCCTTGTCACTTAATTGTATCTGTCTTTCCACTAGAACTGCATGCTGTGGATGACATCTGTCCCCTAGCTGCCCTCAGCTCATTGTTTATATGACTTGTATTATGAAAATTGCATTTCTGATTATGTTAATGACAAAAAACCTGGCCTTTGAGATATGATGTGTAATACGCTGAGGGAACAGCTAAGCATAAAAAGTACAAAATTAAGTCACTTGCAATATATTTTTTTAATTTTTTTTTCATTTGGCTGAGTTCATGCTGAAGTCCATGTGTTTGTTTTAGACCTTTTGGGACTTAGTTCAGCACATTATTTATACAAAGTTACTTCAGTGGCTGATTGTTATTAATTGCCACCCTGAGTTCTTTGCAAGTCAAGCTGGACTCCAAAGGAAATGTGCTTTCCAAAGTAATTAGGAGTTAATGTTGCAAAGTGTGTTGCTTATTGTATTGTATTCTTGCAATAACATATTTACAAAATTGTTCATTTGCTTCAGAACCCTCAAATCTTTCTCTGAAATGTAGAAAATATTTTTAAACTATTAGAAAAGACAGGCCTTCCTCGACTCTGTTCATGTTTGACTGGGTACAAAGAATTCATGCTATTCTGTTACTTTGTGGGTTTAGGACCCCTCATTGAAAGTAGGATGCAAGTTTGAACAGAACTTACACTGTATTAGGTAGCTTACACCATAGAGTCTCTGTCTATACACCCACAGCATAGATTTCTTTCAGACCACCTTATAGAGATGTTCTTTGGTTTACCGCTGATCTGTTTGGTTTCAGCTTCTCAAAATGTAACTGCTTAATCTCTTGGGGTTTTTCAGCCAGCATCTTTCAATCTGGTTTCCATGTACAAGGAAAACTGATGAGATGGAAAAAAATAAAAGTGATGCTTTTTTGGCTAAATAATAAGAAAGGGAATAACTGTCTAATAGCAGATTTTCATGATCTAAAGTTTTCTGAAAACTTATGCTTTCTCCAGTGGTTTTTTTTTTTTTTTTAATTAAATAAATCTAAAAATTGTATCCATGATTACGTACTGCATGCCAGCAAGGTGAATTTTCACGGGAAGAACAAAAGTCATGATGTAGAGTGTGTTTTCATCAAGATACCATGTTTTCCAAAATTATTCTGTTGTTATATTTTTGCATACACTCAGACACAAAGCCATCATACATTTTTTTGCTCATTTATGGCTTAACTGTACATTTTCCTTCTCACTAGAAAATACTGCCCTATTTCTGTGGAATTTCTGCCCTACTCTTTTTCATATTTTTATAAATCCTGCCAGGAATGGTGACTGGCAAAGAAATTTCAATGTTTGTAACATACACTTCTTAATGGTACTGCTTTTTTACATGCCTGTCTATGACTTTGCAGTTGAACCTGGGCCAAAGATTGAAGAAAAAATGCAGTGACCTTTTGGCCCTTTCTTACCTATTTTCTGTAAGAGAGAGACATTTCAGCCAGCTGTGAGTCTCTTCAGAAATTTCATTGTGATACGACAGCTGATATTCAATTATCATGGTCTTTAGGTGAGCAAATTTGGAGGTGGCAATCTGCTTAGAATTTTTCAGAAGACATTTATGATTCTCTGAAGATCTCACTTTAAATGGGTGCTCTTCATCAACTCTCACAGTTCTTAATTTTCCAAAGTGTAAGGCAACTAGTGCACATTGTTGAAAAAATAAAGTGCATCGTTACAGGGCAGAAAGCACGGACCTTTGCAAAAATCCAAGCTATCAGATAGTAACCCACTTTGGTAAGAACATACTCATAGTGACTGTGAACATGCCTCTCACACCCTTGAATATAATTTGTTTCACGGGATGCAGCAGTTGATAAAGATGCTCCCAAGTATTCAGGGAGAAGAACCTGATTTTTTTGTTGTTTTCTTTCACGCTGAGCTCTTTTTGCAGCCACCTGAAGCCAGCAGCTCTCTGCAGGTACTTTTCCAGACTGGCTTCCCTCTACCCACTGCTAATAACTGTGGTGGCTCTTGAGGTGAGACGGACTGGCCATGGAGGCAAAGGAATGAGGGCCCTGACAGCCATTTAACACATAATCTATTCCTTACACTATGGGGCTCTGAGCTCTGCACACCAGGAGAGCTTATTCCTGGTGTCCCTGCTGTGTTATTTACCTCTGCTCTGAGCAGTTAAGTCCACCACAGCTATTTAGTAAATTATCAGTTTTCTTATTGGCCCTAAATTGCGCCTAATTAAAAATCTGACCTCCACAAAATAGTCGTCTTCCTAAAGACAGAACATAAACAGGAAAAATCAGCTAATTGCTGCAAAAACTGCTTTTGTGGCACTGTAATTGGACCTCAGTGAAATGAATGAACCCACTGGGGATTCCCTAATGAATGTTTAACTGCAAACAGTAGTCGGGCACTTAAGCAGCAAGGCTTGCTTAAGATGGTCCCTAATGAAATCAAATGAAATCAAATAAAATCAAATAAAAGAATCTAGTACTTTACTAACCAGATTTCTTGGCATTGGAACATATAAATAATATAATTCTGGGTAAATAAAATGTAAAGAAAAGTAATTTATTAAGCAGGGAAAACTTAGCCAGTCTTGCTTGGATTTTCTTTTTCTAGTGAAAAAACCCACCATGGAAAATTCTATGTAAGGTCTCCAAGCTTTCTAAAGAACTTTTGTTTATTTTTCTCTTTTCCTAAAACCACTCAAACTGTGTTTTCTGTTAATCACATTCTGTGAGTTTATTTTGCAATGTTATCCAGAGGCTAGCTGTGGAACTGCATGATGTTGGCAACTGATTAAGATCTTTTTCATTTTTCCAAACCTTAACAAGGAGACAAATTCTGATGACCTCAGTAACGTGAGCTGGGCTTTGCCTCCAAATATCTCTTTAACATGATGTGTAAGAAGCTGGCCTTAGTGTTTCATGTGATATAGAACCTCAAGATTGTATTAATACACAAAGCAAGCTTTAAAAATCTGGTCTGTGGCAACACCACATAACTTTGTATATTATTACTGTTGTTATTGTTGTTAGTAGTAGTAGTATATTTTAATCTGAGTTGCAGAATGATGGGACCTTGTAAATCATTGAGAGGGTGGGTTCCATCGGTTAACAACTTGCCGAAAAGTGTTTGGTTTTTTTTAAATACAATTTAAAAAATGCTTCATGATATTCCACTAATGAGTTGTAGCACTGATTACATGAAAATCTGGTGAGCTGCGTTTTCTTTTGTATCTCACACCTTTTAAATCTTTACAGAAACTTGCTGAGGTTATATGTTATTTTGCAAGTATTGCAATTTATCCAAGTAAGAAGCGGAGAAAATTCAATTTAATCATGTACTGCCAGATTTATTTAAATGGAGAAAAAGTGCTACTTATCAATGTGTCTAGTATTCAAATACATATAGTTTGTTTACATGTTATAAATAAAAAGTCTGTTGCAATATATTTTCAGAATTATGAGTTAAAATATCTTCTGGCTGTTTCTTGATGTGTGTGATAAATGCACATTCAACCTTCTTATTAACAACAGGTAGCATTGCAATTACTTATTGTTGCCAGTGACAGTATTTTTCTCAAATAATTAACACAAAGAGGGTGAAGTCTGCAGTATGATTTAGCTTCTAAATGCACAGTTAGAGCAGAGTATTCCTCCATTCTGAAGTATTATGTGTAACACGATGGGCTTATGAAAAAAACTGTGAGATATAAAAGCATTAATATATACATTTGGATACACATGACAGAGGGGCAGGGGGTTTGAATAACAGCTTTACACACTGAATGATGAGTTGTGGTACAGACAGGAAGGAGTAGTAAATGTCATGGTGGCAGCAGTTGCAAAGTAGCTATTCTCAGAAGAATCACAGAATATTCTGAGTTGGAAAGGACCCACAAGGATCATCCAGCACTTAAGTGAATGGCCCATATGGGGATCAAACCCACAACCCTGGCATTATTAGCATTGTTTCAGATACTGTCATGAAGGAAAAAAAAGGGCTTGAGCATTGGTGGCATTAATTATTAACAATTACCTCCTTGTTGTTACCCAGTCTGTTTAGCATGGCTCACAAACAGTCCCATCTAAGCTCCATTCCACTTGCACTGGTAAACTCAGACACAAAAAAATCCATCCCTTAATAATCTCTGAGTGAAGAAATAGTTGCCAACCTGACTTGTAAAAGCAGCAAGTACTCTCACTTTCAGAAAGCAGTCAAGAAGATGTTTTAAAATAAATCTAAGATCACCAGCTGTTATCCATTCAGGGTTTATTAAAATATAAAAATGAGTGGTTAATGCTGCCTAAAGTAGGAGTTTTCTTTAAAAATTGGGACAGGAAACCTTAGGGATATATTTTTCATGATGGGCTAAATAATAGCTATGAAAGAAATCCCTCATTCTTCAAGAAGAATCTCTCTTTTGAAGAGTGTAAAAGCTGAGGAGTGCTATGTTGGAGCCTGCATTGAAGAAAATTCGTAGTTCTTGTACAGGAAATGCATCCACTGCATTGGCTAATTTGCCATGTAAATACTTCTCAGTGTTTGGAAGGTGTGGTGGGGAGAAAGAGCATGTCTGTATCTACATCTGAGATCCTTGTACAGTACACTGGTGCTGAGCTCAAAGGACATCCTGCATGCCCTTCACACATTGGCACAACTGTTTGGTCCATTGCAGTCATACGCAGAATGACTGTATTTGAACTGAGTATGGAAGAATAGAAGAACATTCAACATGGAGGGTCACCTCTCAAATTTCAGCTCTTTGCAACCACTGCAAGGGCAAATGGCCTTGTCTTTCTATATCTGGTTTTCAGTTGCTAGATCACAGCGAGAAAGTGCACAGTTTGACAGAATTATTATTATTTGTGGTGTTGCACAGCATTGCACATTTCCCAAAACAGCTTCTGCATTTTTTTTTGTCTTAAGTAAAGAGTTTGTAAAAATTTATTCTAATAATTTGTGAAAGATTTTGGGGAACGCTCGAAAACTTTACAATTTTCTTCCAATACTTGTATCATGAGAACACAGCTAGTAGGGAAGTACATAACCCATTGCTTTCAGTTATGCTTTGAGGCCTCATGAATAGATGGGTACTTTTTAACTGAAAATTAAACTATTTCAGCTCTTTTTTTTTTGAGCGCAGCTTTGTAGAAGTAAAGTAGTGTTATTAAAGAAAAGTTGTGAGATATTATCTGACAAAACATTTCATTTCCTTTGAGGATAGACAGCAAGACTGAACAGGTGGTAAAAAATTAGGGGTATAATGGGATGAGAGGATATTTGATGCTGCTATAATACTCAATGGTATGGAACAGTGACAGTTTGAATACATACATTCAGATGTTGTCACTGTATCAATGTTAATTTCAGGACTGAAGCCCAGCAGAGTCACAAGAACTTCCCCATCAGGGCTGTGTTTATTTCTCTTCTATGAATCAGGATCTTCAAAGGTAAATCTGAAAGTTTTCAATATTCAGATGTAAAAATGAAAAATATAAATATTGAAAACTCTCTAGGAACATTTCTCTAAACGTAAAATTTAAATGATTAAATTTAAATGATTACTGAAGGCATATTAGCTGAATTAAGACATTTATTTGATGAGTATCATGATGATACACAAGTTCATATGGGTAATATAAAACTGATTCCTTTTTTTCAGGGCTCAAGATGAAAAATTTGAACACATCTCCTTAGTGTACTACACTGCTTCCAGATACCTCTCTGTACCTTGCCATTTGCCCAGCTTTCCAGTTCACTTCCTTCAATGAATAACAACATGTTCTTCATAGACAAAATTTTGAGGTTTTTATTTTGTTATAATTTTGTGCGTCACCAGTTGTAATTTTACTTATCTAACCCAGTGTCAGAAGATGAATCTTTCCATATTTGCTACCCATGGCAGTACAAATGGCCTTTGAGAGCATCACACTGGGTGTTTCACAGAACTGCCACCTTCCCTGCCATAGCCAAGGCCCTCGGCTATCACAAGGCAGTGGCAGCAGGATCCTGTCTCCTTAAGAGTATTACAATGCTTGTAAACAAATCAGAAGACATTTTCTTTCTGAAAAGTAAATTTAATTTTATTGAGATTGTCAGGTGATGTTTTTGTATTTACTAATTGATAGAGTGTGAAATTTCCTAATTTTCTACAAACAGAAGCAGTGAGAAAAGGTGAAATATATTCTTCTATGTAAATTAATGAATCAGGTATTAATGTTCATCAAAATAAAAATTATCTTTTTTGTGAATACAAAAGCCAATGTTTCTTACCGAGGGTGGAAAAAAATACTACTTCAGTTAATAATCTTTTTTTTCTTCTTTCCCCTTTCTCTAGTTTTTCAAATCATGCCATTCTTTCAAGTCATGCCACTTTAGAATCACAGAATATCCTGAGTTGGAAGGGACCCACGAGAATCATCAATTTGATGACCAGTAAGGATTTTTTCCATGTACTTATTTTAGAGAAAAGGATTTGCATTAGTCACTTGCAAATAGGCAAATTCAAGAATGCTGGAGAAGCACACTAGACATAGAAGTTTTCCTTCCAGAATTATCAGCTCTTCATTTGTCATTGATTTCTGAAAGCTTAGACTCCTTGTCATTCTGTGCCAAACGGTTTCTTTGTGTCACCATATAGATACTTCGTGTGTTCCATTTTTCACTCAGTTTTTAGGAAAAAGGATTATTTTTTTTGAAAATCAGCTGATACAAGTTAGAGCTATCTCTCCAAAATTGTATCTGTTTAAGAAAATACATGTATATGAAATTGATCTATGACAAATCTGCCCCTGTGTCTGCCCCCAGAAAAGTCCACAACAAAGCTACTTATGCCAGTGGAAGCAGTATTAGTCTTTATATGGAAGGTATTTTGCATAAGAAAAATAGGAAACAAATATTTTCCTATTGCTGGAAAATAAGAGGAACATACTGTTAACAGTAGTCTATCTCCTTCTTCTAGCTTGTACAAAAATAGCCCTTATTTTTTAACCTTTGTTTCTTCTGCATTTGTAACAAAGTCAAAATATTTCATTGTCTCCCACTCCAGTTAAGGAAAAAGAACTGCTTGGTTTTTTTTTATTAAGATCCTTAATAGGTATAAAGACATATGATAGAAACAATATTTTTAAAATCACTTCACAGCCGTAGGCATAATTTAGTAGTCTTCAATTCATCACTTTATATTTATACATATGTAGGTATCTACAAAGATATATTTGTCTGGATGGTGTACCATGAACTGGTCTGACCTCTGCTGTGTGGGTATCTTTTACCTGGACGGGGACCCTCTGTTCTGGGTGGTGATTGCAGATACCCATCTGTGACCTGTTCACTAGGGAAGCTGGACATTAGGCTCCTGTGTATATGTGACATGAAAGGTCTCTGGGAAAATAAAGGCCTAGAGGGATGGGAATCTCAAACTGATATTCTCTGAGGGGATTGGAAGAGGCATGCATGTGTGTGGTAATGCCAAGACCAGTGTGTTTGATATGGGCTCTGGAGTAAGCCATGAATTGGGCTGGTGGCACTCAGCCTTGGAGGCTGAAGCGTGGCTCTGCTGCTTGAACATTTGCTGTTCTCAGCCCTGATCATGAGCAGAAGGGAAAAGTAATTTTCCCCAGCAATACGTTACGTGTTTCATTGACTGAAATGATGCATTTCTCAGGCAGGTCTTTATTACAATTCCAGCTGTGAATCACTGCTCTAGATTTCCCCTAGCACAACTGAGATCAGAGTCCCTTCCACTCAATGTGTCACTATCAGAATGCTGAAAATCAATCAATGATTACAATTTGTGATTATTTGTGTATCTACAGGAGTAGCATGTATTGATTCCCAATCTCTACATTGCCCTTTATGCTGACAGCCATATAATGAAGAAAAACAATAAAGAAAAAAAAAAAGAGATCAAATAAAACAACTCCTGTGTAATCTATGTTGTTGCAACTGGAATAAAGCAGTAGTAAGTATGTTCAACTCCAGCATTGCCAGTTTTATATTAATTTTATATAAAATCAGGAAATTTTAAAAAATAATAATCATGCACTAATGCATCACCCAGAAATTAAAAACAAAAAAGTGAATTTCCTGGTCTGACACCATTGTAAGTACAATGTGAGTGACTTATTCAAGGAAGAACAAAAACTACCTGCTATCTAGGGAGACTACACAGGGGAGCTGAACAGCATATGCCCACAAACAACAAAGGAAGAAAATACATTTTTTTCTTCTTCTTTATTTTAAGCTTCTGGGATTCATAAGCAAAGGCGAACTTGAGTGCTAAATTTTTTTATGTTAAAATGCTCATTTGCAAAAAGACAAAGTAAATGGAAGAAAAATAATTTATGCAGTGAACTGCTAATCCAGCTGTTTTGCTTCTGGGCTTAATTGGATTTACCTAGAATTGATATTTGGTGTCAGCATGTGTTATATCATCAGCACAAGCAATAGTTACCAAACATAAAGAAACCTAACCAAACCAAAATATTAATTTATTTGGCTCATACTTATTGCAATCACTTTTTATTCACATATGTTACTACTTAGTATTCCTGCTTGATGCCATTTCATATATGTGATCCAATCTTAGTTATTCTATCTTAATATCTGACGCAGTTCAGCAATGTAGAAGACTCACAGCTGAACAAAATGGGCTAGGAAATGGTTATTCATATCTTGTTCTGCCTTCCAGGCAACTGCGCTGGCTATAAAAGTGTGCATTGTACCTAATGGCAGGTGGGTGACATCTGAATTCTTGAGTAAGACATATATTGTCGTGTACAGTACCTTCAGCAGCGAGAACTTTACTGGCTCATTCTGGCAATGTGGAGCTACCCTCAGTGACTGAGCGAGATTTGTAAGCCAAGAAACTTCGCGTACATATAAATGCAAACCTGAATCTGTGCAGTGAAGCAGGGAAATTGGAGTCTTTCTGCAGTACAGGGGAAACAGACTGTGGGAAGAATATATTTCATTAAAAGCATGGATCTCAGATTCTTCAGAATGGCCAAATTATCTTTCAACTGCATTAGATGATAAATATGGCATTTTTTTTCCTTGGTGAGAGAATAGCAATCCTTGATTCATTATATACAGGGATTCAACAGATATGTGGACATTCTCTCCCAGCCTGCAAGGTTTTGGTGATCTTTTCACTTTGCCTCATTTATGGTGATTGGTACCCTCAGTAACAGTTTGTCCTTACTTGTCTGGTGACAGAAAATATTGAAAAAGCCAAATAATTTATGCAACAAGTGACAAATAGACGTGAACTGTACAGGTTCTTGTTCATGAATGGATATCCCTATTTGATGGTGAGTGCAATGAGACCTGTTTCCCCTTCCCCAGCCCTTGTTCCCAATATTATTTAAACAAATTATCAGTGGTTATGCTCCCTTTCATGGCAGAGGGTGATTCTGCACCTGCATGGCAATATGTGGTAAGCAAATGGTCCACAACCCTCAGCACAAGGGATTGATTTTTAACAGAGGAGAATAATGGAGTAGGTGACCACATCTGAGTATTCACAATCAATCTTGGCTGCATTTGATCAGTAGTGTTTATGAACCCAGCCCTAAACCTGAACTGGTGCTACACTTCAGCAAAGGAGACCACTGCCTCACTCCCCATCTCCTTTTAGTTCTTGCAACCCATCCTGTCCACCTGTTTGCTGGCATTTCTGTATGAGGCAAATGAGAGAGGAATTGGAGATTGTCTCATTTGTTGTGGCCCTCTGTCTAATGGCCACTAAGCCCCAGGGCTTGTGGTCCTCCCTCAAAGCACATGCAGAGTCTGGCAGCTCTGCCGTCTGTCCTTGTGCCATGGCCATAGCCTGGCATGCCAGCGTTCCCTCTGCACTGGGGTGTAGTGAGAAAGAGGTTCCTGCAGTAAGGAACAAACTGGGCCCCTTCCAAGCCTCCTGATAAAACACCAACGGCAATGGGGGCAGCATCATCTCAGCTCATTGAATTAAATGCAAACAAGATCATTCCAAAAGCATAAGTGGTTATTATCACACCTTTTATTTGTTCTGGGCTGGCAAATATTTTCACACCTCATGTGTGAGCTGGCAAATAGGAAGACCCAGAAGGATCATCTTAGAGTTTTTGTCACCAAGGACCAGACAAATAGAGCTGCCACACCTTTTCAAGCACCTGAGGTGATCTGGCTGCCTCGTCAGCTGTAACACGAAGGAAGAATTTAGAAGCTTAATGTGGCTGTGGCTGCTGCTAATGGACATTTGGCCGCTGTCTCCTCTCTAAAGCACTGGGATAGGGTATGTGTTTGGAAGCTGGAAGTCAAACAGGAGAGGATGAATTTCTTAAAACAATTTCTGCCTCTGGGAATTCTCTAGCAGTGTCTCATCTTTGATCTCTGCAGGGTTTTCTCCAGGAGGTAAATTTTAACTTCATTTAGAGTCTTATTTTGCTTATAATACAATTAATTTTTAATGCAGCACCACTGATTCTAACATTTTCCTGTTGGATGACCTGCAGAGGGAGAGAGGTTTCATAACTTGGTCTGCTGATACTTATGCTCAAGGGGTGATTAATCAATCACAGTTTGCTAGGCAAGTGCCACCCTCCACAGTCAATACAGTGTGTAAAGACGGTAAACACTTGAAAAAGGAACAGTGGGGAGTCAAAGTGGAAGAGGCAATGTTTTGCCTACAGATAGCTTAACTCACTGTTAGGACAATAAAAATTTGCTGGCACTGAGCAATTTGGATAGAGAATGTGAAAGTAAGTATTTTGCTAGGTATTTTGTCAGGGAATGTAGGACTGATATTATTTTTCATTCCACTAACATTCTTCTCTTTGATATGGCTGACGCCCGTGGATGAGAGCTGAACTGGCCCTGTCTTTCAGAGCAGGCATGAATGAGGGTTATTCCTACCACACCTTTCCAGCCGTGGGAAGTACCTCTGCTGGTGACACTTCAAAAGTGGGAGTGGGTGGCAAAGGAAGACTGTGGTAAGCAAGAGGTAATTTAGGGACTTTAGGAGGAATTTCTTTACAGAAGGCATGGTAAGATATTGGAATTGGCTACCCAGGGAGGTGCTGGAGTCACCATCCCTGGAGGTGTTCAATGAAAGACTGGACGTGGCACGCAGTGCCATGGTCTAGTTGCATGGTGGTGTTGGGTCATAGGTTGGGCTTGATGATCTCAGAGGTCTTTTCCAACCTAATTGATTCTATGATTCTGTAAAACAGGCCTGAGCAGCACTGTCTCAAGGAGGCATCTTCCAGAATTCCTGTGTACTGTTTTTCTTTCATCTTTGCATTGCAGTCTCTGAATACAAGATAGCTTTGGGGGTTCCAGATTTTCATCAGCCCTAGAAGTACTGCTGTTTGTACTTGTGCTGACCTTAATGATTAAATAAGTCACTTAATCACAATTTAAGCAAGCAAAATGGTCCCTTCTTTTCATTTGTACCTAGTCCTCTAGTGAGTATGATAAAGAGGATGCAGATCTTTGCAGTACTGAATGAGGACCTTTTCTTCCTGAAGATCTTAGTAGCTTCCAAACTGGGCTTTTTTATATGGTTATTATTTGTTACAGCTGACAAATAGGCCTAATACTTCTATCTCTTCAAAGTTATCATCTTTCTGTCTGCTTGTCTTACCCACAGGTGCAGCTGCTGCCTTATCATTAGCAGAAATGCTAAGGAAGAAGGAGTGATGTGTGTGTTTATAATATTTTTAAAGTGTCAAACAATTTAATTTTCAGGTATAATCGAGGTAATGTGAGAAAATTATAATTAGCTGCTTATTTATTTGGTTATTTTGAGAATGCAGGCAATAGTATGCTTGGGGAACAACAGGAAGGATTTCTGTTTGTATGCCTTGAAATTTGGGAAACCAGTGTAAATAAAAACAGGACAACATAATGTGCTGATATTAATACATGCCCCCAGTAAATCACAGGAGAACTTGCAGTAAGTAACTAAAAATGCTGCTTATACATTCAAGAAGTAGTTGTGGTAGAAGCTAGTGCCAACTTAACGTTATAGCCAAAGCTATAATTTATATTATTGTTTGTTGATGAAAAAAATCTGTCATTTACTGGACTAAACACGTTGTGAGGTAACCTGCCTGTGGTTTTCTTTGACGTCTCCGCAGAAAGCAGTGTCGACTGGAACTCCATAGATGGCAGCATTTCACAAAGAACTCGAACTCTTTCTTCCCCTTTGATTTTCATTCCTTTCCTATCCTTTTTTTTTTTTTTTTAATTTTCTTCCTCTTTTTTTTCTTCTTCTCTTCTCTTCTCTTCTCTTCTCTTCTCTTCTCTTCTCTTCTCTTCTCTTCTCTTCTCTTCTCTTCTCTTCTCTTCTCTTCTCTTCTCTTCTCTTCTCTTCTCTTCTCTTCTCTTCTCTTCTCTTCTCTTCTCTTCTCTTCTCTTCTCTTCTCTTTTCTTCTCTTCTCTTCTCTTCTCTTCTCTTCTCTTCTCTTCTCTTCTCTTCTCTTCTCTTCTCTTCTCTTCTCTTCTCTTCTCTTCCAAGGCTACTTCCCTGATCCATAGACAGGATTAAGAATTCCTATTGTCCAGGAACTAAATAAATACTTTTAGTATTTTGAAAACCTCTGAACTATATCAGAGCAGTTAGAAAATGTTTTAGTATGGAAAAGATATCAAATGGATATTTATAGCATTTAAATCGTTGCCTCAGATAGATGTGAATGGGATTCTGAAAGCAGACTGCTTGCATTAACCACTTTTGAATTATTTTGTCAGATCCTAATGTGATGGGACTAAGACTTCAAGAGAGCAATTCTGTATGTTTTGTGTGTTTTGGTTTCCAGGCTTTTTTTCTGAGGACTGAGCAAGTGCCAGGGTAGAAACTATCTTAAAATAAAGTTGAAAAATATAAAAAGGGCAAAGTCTCCACTAAACATATTAGAGTGAATGATTCCAAGTTCTGAATTATTCCTGCTTTGTTAATATATCATATAAGACCTGCACTGCTTCAAGACAATAGTGTTGAAGTTTGTTTTGCATATCAGAGAGAATTTTCTTTCTGCAAAGATTTATTTTGAGGGAGTTCTAAATTTTTTCCCAAATTAGTTTTTAGACCGATGTAAATCTCCTATCCTCAGTGGTTTTTGCATCTCTGTAAACCTAAAAAGGGAGCAATGAACCTAATTTTGAGTTACACATGCACAAAAAAGATGATATATGAGAAGCAATAATGTTGTTGAGTCATAAATTAATACTGGAATTACAAATTGAACCATTTTATCACATAATTAGTTCTCCAAGAGGACAACATATTTTGATAAAATGGGAAAAATAGCTGAGAAGTAAAATGTTGAAATGTAGAAAATACAATATATGCAGCTGGAGTAAAATATATAATTCCTCAGTGACACAAGCATTTGACAAATACAACTTTTCAGTTGTTTTTACAGAGGATTCAGGCTTATGTGAACAATCTGGCCATTTGCCCACAATCCAGTTGGGTTTAGAGTCTGGATGATTGTATTTATACTAATCCTTGGAGATTCTACTGAATTCTTCACACTGTAGAAATTAAGCCTAAGCTTAATGTCAGACAAATGTGGCCATCATTCCATTTGGTCTGGGTTCCTCAGGGTAATATTTTGTGTCCTCCATTGGCCAGAAATGTGAGAAATCTGGGTGGGGTATTAAATATGTGTGAAGAGGTTCCTTCTGAAGTACCTGGATATTGCTGAGCTTGTTTAATCTGAAATGGCAGCATTTAGGTGAGAAGACTTTTTTTGATTACCAGGAGCTCAGACATGTTCCATGTGATTCTTCCCTAACAATTTGTTATCACTGTTTTTATGAGTGTTGATGTAACTGTCTCCTTCCATCTTCATAAATAGCAAATTATTGCAACTATATTGCAGAATTCCCAGAAGATCCCTGAGAATCAGTGTGGTTAGGACACTTACTGGGAACGTGGCAGACCACAGGTAAAATTTCTTATTGGCTATTTTAGACATTTAAAATAGGTGTTTCATATGCTAAGGCGCGTGAGAGATTGGTGATTAATCACCAATTTATTAGACTTTTTGGGGTGTGTGTGTGTGTGTCTCTTGCCTAATAACCTATTGTGGACACACAAAACCTTTGCACAAAACCAAGCACTGGATTTGACTAAATGATTCAGCTATATGTGGAACACGTGGGTTCAAACCCTGGTTCTGCCACAGATTTCTCATGTAACCTCAGGCAAGAAAATTTATCTGCCTAAAAATTAGGCACCTAATCTCAGCTAGTCATCTAGGCTCCCACTATAGTCAACGTGAGAGATAGGCACCTCCAGAAGGTAGCTGTAAGCCCTGGTTTAGACCCCTATCTTTGAAGAAGATGAATCACCCCCTGCAGGTGCCTGTATCTGCCCCCGTTGATACTGAGGGAGCCTGGGTGTCTGGCCTAAACAATTGCTTAAGTATTGAGTAGCTAAATAAAGGTGAAAAGCATTTCACTGTGGGTATTCCTGTGCCTCATTTGCCTGTGTGCGCGGAGAGGAATTCAGCCTGCTTGTGAGGGGTGAGAGAACAGACACATACGGGCACGATGGTTGTGGGTGGTTTGCAGAACTTGGTTTGTCGACATCACAAGCTTTACAGTCTCAACATGTAGGAACCCAAGAGGATTATTTTGTCTTCAGATATCAAAGTATATTCTATGTTTGCAAGGGGAAGCACTCTCACTTTCTGCTAGTCCTGTGGATAAAGAGCAGAAGGAAACATGCATTTAAACTAAAAATGTTCTTTTTAGCTGTGAATGTTTTTAAAGAAATCTGTGATCTACACAGATTTTGTATCTCTGAACTAGATGTCAAGTGACAGTAAATGTGAACCCAGCCATTTGTATTCTACTCCTTTCTGCTAATGAACCATTCCTGAATCATTTAATCATGCTTCTGCAAGAATGATTGGAATTTAAACAGAAAGGAAGGTCTGTGTTGGTCTGTGAAGTTTTTACTTCATCCTCCAGTTTTGTCCTCCTCTTCTCTCTATTAGTCACCCCTTTAGTCTTGTACTGCCATTTATAAGGGAGTTGTTCTCAGCGGGAAGGGACATGCTTGCAAAAGAGAGACCATGAGCTGTATACCTTTGTGCTACCATCATCTGGTAGCATCATCTGAGGCTATCCTACATAAAGGTCAGAAAGACAATGTTAACCACAAGGCCAAAGATGACTGCAGGAGGAGGCACAAGCTTTTATTCTTCTCTCTATCCAAATGCATGAGATAAAGTATTTTGGATAGGAGAACTGGAATCAAAATGGAACAATGGAAGGAATGTTTTTCTCTTTACATTTTTCCTCGGGGCTGCTGCAGCTAAATCTCTCTTATGCAGTGTAGAGGATTGGAGAAGTGGGTACTTACATGTGTATTTGAAAATGCATACAGTATTGACATAAAAAAACATATTAATAGATCAAATTTGGATTAGTTATGTTTGAAAATGCCTTTTTAAAAATAAATGTGATATCACTTTAATCTGCATTGTGATTTAAGAACAAAGTATAGGGAAGCATGGAGAACTTTTATGTATTCATACATTTCATTAATCTCTGAAATGGACAGTTAAAAAGGGCAGAAGCACACGCTTACATGCTGAAATATATATTTATTTTCAAAAAGAAAGATGTAGCTGAATCTCTTGTACTTTGAAATCAGGCCTAGGGTGTCTAATACAAACTTGTGGCTTTTTGACTTTTAGGCAGGGAACTTTGATCACATACTTGACAATGAAGATTGTTCTGTGGAGATAGAGAACAACTTGCTGATTTAAGCATATTCATTTTTCTCACACTATTAAGTGAAAGCTTATGATCATGAAGAGTGAATTTCTAGGTGTCCTTTTGTCTGTCTCTGCTTTTCTTCTTCACCTGCGGTAAAACAAAATTTAAAAAAAAGAAAGAGAAAATAATAAGAAAAGGTGGTATATGGACTGAACTAAAGGAAAACAATTTCTTTATTTCCCTAGAAAACAAGGCTGCTGTTTCAGATGACATTTTTAGTTATGACAAAATTGTCAAAAGAGATTTAACTCCTCTCTTTCCAGATCATAAGATATCTGTAAAAGCAAGAGTGCCAAGCAAAGGAATTCCTCTCTCTATTATTAAAGACAGATTGGATTTAGCAAACTCGGTGTTATTTTGAGATAAGAAAATTGCACAGAAATAAACAACTTGACATTTTACTTCCTCTTTACACTCTGCCAGAGATGGAAACCACATGAGTGTAAGCATACTGGCTTGGAAATATGAAACATGACAAACCTTTGTTTTGCTTTGTTTTCAAACTCTAAGCCGAAGAAATTGCAAGCTTCCCTGTGAATTACATTAAGGTTTCCCTGGGTAACCTATGATTCTTCAGAACATTTTTTTTTTGTGTTTTTGAAAACCGTTAAGCCAAGCTAGTAATTGTTTATTAGTCCTCAGTGTACAGTTCAAGTCAAATAATTGCAAACATACCCATTCTTATATCATCTTAAAACTACTGATACTGAAGGGAAGCTGTTTCCTCTTAGAGGAAAAGGCATATTTTCTTATTAAATGGGACAGTGAGTCATATAAAGTGTGGCCCCACTGCAGTCAGTGGAAGGCTTGCCCTTGAGTTAGTGGGACACAGTTCCATCCAGCTGGCTGTTACATCCCTTTTTGTGCAGCGCCAGTGCACTGTGGTGCTTGTTGGAACCAGAACATCAGAGGTGCATACACTGACTGTCCCAATCCTAAAGCGTGCCTAGTGTTCCCTTTTGAAGTTAGACTGTGAAGGATGAGAAGAAGAAAATTATGATGGAAAGATTAATAAAACCTTGCTATTGAAGCACACATGTTTTTTATGATTTAGCAATAGTTTACCCTCCATTAGAGGATTTTTGCCGAGTTAAATCAAGCTATTCCATTGGCATGATTTTTTTATCAGGGAAAAACAGTTTTGGAAACTAATCAGTAAATTAGATATTCATTCATTACGTGATGTTTATCTGGAAAAATAGGTGTAAATTTTATTTCGGGAAAGTTCCTAACCTTTCTTTAATTTGTAATTGCTTGATATGCTGCTCAGTTATTGTAAGAAGTTTGTTGTTTTTTTTTTTTTATGCTTGTGCTACCAAGTATTCTCTTATTTCCAAGTAGAGCTAAATAGTCTCTGAAGAGCTAGGACAGAGTTTGAATGAGCTGGACTGAAGACCTGAAAATGCAGTAGATAGGTCAGTCTTGGGTTGCACTGCCACTGTGGCTAAAACTCAGGGACTTGTACTAAAAGGTCCAAAGCTGGAGCTTTGGAATCACTTTTAAGTTCACATAATCCATGTGCTTTACCTAATTCATTACACCAAGCCCCTGTGAATTTCATTTAGCATTCCCCGTTTCTGATATTAGTCCTTTTGTATTTTTTCCACATATGAAAAACTGAGATAAGGCAAATTAATTCCCAGCCAGAGGATGGGTTAGTTAATATTCAGATTGCATTTCCAAATATTATATATAATACCATAGAAAACTATGGAAAAATATAATTTAAGATTCTGAAAACCATCTCCAAGATGTGGAGAACTGCCTTACCAGTCCTCTTCAGTAACAGGCCTGTTGATACTCTGGGGAGACATTCTGTACTAACAGGACGTATAGGAAAAAAACCTCATCTATAACATTTGTATTTTGTGTAAGGTGGAATATAACTTTATGAATAACTTAAGGCAGTAATTTTAAGGCTAGAAAAATTAGTATCTTGGATGAAGAGGAAAGGATTAGTATTTTTAGAGGCTGTAAAATCACAGAGACATCGATGGAAAAAAGCTTTCAGGTAAACTGTACAGTCATTTTGAGACATATGAAAATGAAATTATTTTGGCTATTGTAATTTTAAAATATATTTATTATTTTTATAATCATTATTATCAATTATTACAATGAATCTTCATCTATTATATTATTACAATGAATCTTCTTCTTCTGTGCCAACCAAACATTATTTTATAAAGGGAAGAGGAAAGAACATTTCTTATATTAAAAACCTGCCTAGAAAAGCCAAACAATGCTTTTCTGATGGACAGTCATGCTTTAAGTTTCATTTAGGAACTGTTGAGGAAACTTTTCCTTATTATAGAATATTTTTAATTGTAACATTTGACCTGAATTAATTTAAGTTATAAGCCACTATCTTGTTAGAAATTGTAACTTAGGTCCCTGCTCTTCCTGTTGTCCAGAGATGATTCTTTTTGTCTTAATCCAGTCATTATATTATGACTGTCACAACTCTTTGAATGCCATAAGGAATACATAGTCTGTCCAGGAAGCCAGGTCCATAGGAGAAAATAAATATGTTGCACATTTTCTTGTGACTGCCATGAGATAGTTTTAGTGACAGAGATGACCACCAGTGAGGCAATTCTGACCTATTTATTGAAGTACATGAAACATTTTTGTGGAAGAAAGCCCAAATTATTGCTTTAAGTTAAAGAGAAATGTTGAAAGGAATAGTTCTATTCTTTTGAAATAGCTGCTTTCTTGATTTATAGTCTTTGGTTTGTATTTCTTAATTTTGGACAAATTGGCACTCCCTCCTAAAATTAGAAGAATGATAAAGAACTGGCAATTTCTTCATGCTGGAAATTCTGTATTCTGCACATTTCTCCTAAGGTAACATATTTAGACCTCTGCATATTGCTTTACTTAAAGCAAACAGTCCTCAGTGGTCTCTCTGACAATTGACTGGGTGATAAATATTCCATCCACAATCCAGCCGGGCCTCCAGGTCAGTGAGTGATAATGTTAAACTTTGACATTCACCTATGTGAATTGCTGGAATGGGCTGGAAGCTGGAAATAGCTGGGGAGGGTGGTCTTTTCTGGTCTTTCTTGGTCTTTCCTGGTTGACATCAAACTTTGTTATTTCGTGTTAGACTGTCACTAGAGAAGGGGCCGGTCTGCAACTCTCAGCTATCCCAACTGAGCACTTTCCTCACTGAAATGTGCCTTTTGTAGATGGCCTTCACTTGTCTCTTCATCTGCTACAGGGGATAGTGATGCTTTCTTTCTCATTGCTCCAAAGGTACATCTCGAGTCCCAGAGTTTGGTATCGTTTGTTTGCGGATCACAGTACGGAACAATGTAACAATCTGGTTTTTGTGATCAAGGCATCTCATGCAGGTGTTGTGCTGAGTTAAGCAACGGACTGTGTTAGTAAACCTACACCTCTGAGCAGGCACGAGCTGTCTGCTGTAATATGCACAGCTGACAAAGGACACAACTCTATGTTCTGATTAAGAAATGAATTTTAACATTTATTGCAATGCAAACAGAGTGTTTCTTCCTGGTTCTGTATGAAGGGTGGAAAATGTCTTCTAGTGGTAATGGACCAAGACACGATGAATTACCTAGAGTAAGAAATCACTGCTGGGCCTAGTTGGTATCTCCTGCATCCTAATAATGTGCTTAAGAGAGAAAAAAAGAGAGACAAGCTCACATGCTAATCATTTATTGTGTCTGATGGTAAAAACAAGTGGAAAGTAAGGGCAATACTGTCCATTTCTTCTTTCTGATTTGTATTTTTTTTATTTTGCTTAAAATTTTTAATGTATGATGTTCTGCCATGTTCCTCTTATTTTCTGTCATCATTTACTAAGTTGGGAGAAAAAATTGACTCTTTAACAATTCTGTGAAGATGACCAGGTTTTGTTTGGTAAAACTACATAGTGCAACTTATCATATTATTCTGGAAGCCTGGTTTTTCCCATGCATTCCAAAGGTGATCTCCATTTCCTCTGCTCTAATCAACACCATCAGCACAAGAAAAAAGAATCTGCTTCTTATGTGGTTTTAAAGTCTCCTACATTTTTATATATCTAAGACACTTTGAAAAAGTCTTTAAATACCGAGCCATCAAAAATACCCATTGGTTCAGTGGATGATCCTTTTCACGGAAATAGTTCCATTACCTTCAGTTTTGCTCTGAGACAGGAATAAATTTGATGAGGGGAAGGCTGTTCGACAAAAAAGAGTGGGATTGGATCCAAGAGTAAAGGTTGCTCATGTGGTGCAATGTGTCAGGCTTAAAGCAGCCCGGTCTGTTTCAGCGGAGTTTTAGAGTATCTTTCCAGTTTCTCCTAATAAGCAGCTTTCTCAGCATTTATTTTCTTGAGACAGAATCTCTGGACCTGGAATCTTGAATCTGAGTCCTTTTTATCTGGGGAGGTTGTCCTCTAAAGTCCCTGACCCCAAGTGCCTGATTAAAGCATGACTGGCAACTCTCATGAACTGTGGCTTTTCTGAGTACCACAAATTAGGGTGATACTCCACTAGAAATACACACATAAATAGGGATTACTTATGTGAGTAGCGTGAACTGGTCCCTTATTTTTTTGTCATTCAGTGCACTTGATCTTATTCAATTACTTAGTGTACTGTGGTATAGTTGAAATAGAATAGAGTGTTGTATTGCAGAACCGTAGTGAGTTATTATGGCTGTGGTCTCTCCTCTGAATATTTGCAAATTTGCATTTTGCTAACAGGAGAAGCATGTGCTAGATTAAAACAAGGAGGGTCTTTCTTTCTTTCTTTCTTTCTTTCTTTCTTTCTTTCTTTCTTTCTTTCTCATATATGGCAAAAAATTATGCTTTTAAGTTCTTTTGTGAAATATCTCTCCTTTTCAGGGAAATATGTTTTCTAGATGGATTGCCACCTGCAGAGTATACTATATATCTTTGTTAAATCATTTTCTGTCTCTGCAGATATAGCAGTTTAGTTTTGTAGTATTTTTTAAACAAAGTGACTGAGCATTTAGCACAATTATGTTCAGCACTATAATCTCTTTTTTTTCTTTTGTCGAGCCATCTTTTAACAGGGAATAAAAAATGAGACACACTGTAAGCTATTTTGCATAAATGAATAATTATGATTGCCACATATTGCCAATTGTAATTAGAGATAATAATGCTAGGGTTTTGGAGCTTTTACTCATGCATTGCTTTCCCAAGCAAAACAGAACTTTTGTAACATTCATCCAGTTAAGTGAACAGATTGGGTTTTCTACACACACACACACACACACACACACACACACACACACACAAGAAAAGAGTGTGCTTGTCTTTCCCACTCCATATTTTTTAAATGATAGCTTTAATTAGTTGAAGGTAAATAAGTAAATAAATGACACACTATAAATAGTAGGCTCTTAGCAAAATTAGAGGCACATTAAAGATAACACACTTTTGGGACTTGCAGATCAGTTAGCAAGTCGTCTGAGCATTAGAGGGAAATTGGCAGCTGCTTACAGTTAGCAACCAAAAATGCTGTAGGTAGTGTGTGCATGTGCAGATCATTTAAGGGCTCAGTTTCCCTTATTTACATTCCATCACCTCTGGGATTTGAGAAGACGTTGTTGGGTCTTTTCTTGTTGGGGATTTTTTGTTTTGGTTTTTGTGTGTATGTATGTGTGTGTGTGCGCGTGTGTGTGTAGAGGGGCTTGATTCATAAAAACTACTGCATTCAGAAGCAATGTTGGGCATACCTACTTGCAGAGCAAGTTGCTCACTGCTGCTATGGTGAAAGCTTCTCTTTAAGCAGTTCTCGGATACTGTGCATCCACATTGACACGAGAACTTGGTGTGATGCTAGACTAAAAACAATGCTGTTTAATCAGGTGTGGAGTGCTGGCTTTTTACTTTTGCCAGCAGCTCTGATTTACTTGGACTGCACAGCCTTGTAAGAATTCAAAGCCATTGCAATATTGCTGAAGAAGCTTTCTGAGATGTGTAACTAACCATAATGCTGTATCTCCAGGGTACTGAATGAATGCAGCAAACGAACTGTACTTTGCAACTGTCTCATTTTCCTAGGAAAAATGGACCAACTTCGGGAATTGTTGTTCAGCTCCCAGTCTCAGTGGGAGTTCTGTCTGAGCACAGACAGACTAGAGCCTAAACAATGAGCATTAAATTTGGCCCCTTCATCTCAGGATCTCACAATTCTTTTGGAAATGTTAGCAAATTAAGGTTCATATCCCCCACCCTGTAAAATAACCCTGTTCTTCTTTCACAGATGGGTAAAGAGGATCATGAATAGGGCACAATAACAAGAGCTACAGATCAGAAATCTGACTCTGGAGCAGGCTGCTTCATTGTCATTGTTCATTATTTCCCATAGCCCTCTTGATCCCCAGTCTCTCATTATGCTTCTCAAGAGTTTTCACAACAGCAGTTGAGGGCGTTTGGACGTGATTTTCCACATGGATTATTTGATGCATTTTCCTCATTCTGCATATCCCGACTTGACTTTGTCACTTAAACCCTATTTGGAAGGGTGCTGTAGCCATTTCAGGTTACAAATCCCACTGTTTTGCCTACCACAGAATGATGTAAATGAGAACATAATCTCTGTTCCTTGCCCTGCAGAAGCTTTCATGTGGCAGCACATCTCACAATTAGGCCACACCTAGCTGAACTCTCCCAAAGGAGTGCTCTAGAAACTATTATCCTCTTTAGGGATTGGTAACCTGTCATAGATAAAAATAGTGGGAAAAGGAGACCCAATACTCTTTTAAAATATATTTTTAATGGAACTTGAAAATGATTTGTCTGTTGCTGCTTTCTTTCTCGGAAAAGGGATGCATCAAAATGCTCTCCAAGTAGTTTGTGCTTATCAAATAGGGTAATTTTCTTCTCTCAGAGTAGAATCTATATGACATTTTTGTATCTTAGACAGAATTTTAACAGAGTTTTATGATATTTTAACAGTTTTATGGGCTTACCTTCTCACCATTCAAGATCTCTCAGCAAGGTTGTTATAATAGAAGAAAAAGTTTTTCAAAAGAGTAGTATCGGAGAAATGCTCTCTGTTTTTAACTTGGTTTAATATGGTGCATTTACTACTTACATGAGTTCCTAGCTGCTCTTTCTATTTTCCTCATATCTGCTGCTGTCTATTCCCTACTTCCTTATCCTCTTCTTCTTCTTCCCTGGGTACACACTTCCTCAAACTTTGTTCCTTTCGTTTCCTCTTAGGTGAATATTCTGCACCATTCCTTTTTTTTTTGCTTACTCCTTTGTAAGGAGATTCACAGATGATCACCTTCTTTCTCTTGATCTTTTCTCTACAGTGACCTTCTCAAGGTTGTAAGTTTGCTGATTTTCTCAGAGTAACAACTCAAAGTCATGTACTTATTCTCTATTTGAAAAGCTGTTTATTGTTGTCTGGTCTTTTATCATATGGTGGTTAAGTACTTTCTTCTCTCTTCTTTTGTTTCTCAAGACAAATACAGTTCTGTGCTGATACCGGTAATGCTGCAGATATGAATTTTCTATCCTTTTAATTAAACCATGCCACTCCTTCTATTTGCATTGCTTGGACAAGTATGCTGGTTTTTAAGGTTTTTTAGTTTATGTTCCCCTGCTTTTAAGTTAATTTTAAAACTATTCCTATGATCTCTTTTATTCTCACCTTCATTTATAGGAGAAATTCGACAGAAACTTTCAGGGCCACTCCATTGCCTACATTTAAAAGCCTCCTTTAAAATTCTCCTTACCTTCCTACATCTCTCCAAATGTCGTAAACTTAAATCTATTGGCCACTACTTATCCTTCTTATCAATATTTTCTCCATGTTTCTTTTTAATTCCTTGAGATCCATTATAAAAAAGCATTAATAACTTTCGTGATACTGCAGTTGGAATCTGCCGCAGCTCTAATCATCATTAATCTTTGTAGGATGCTGATTGCCATGGAGATGTCAATCTAAGACTGGCTGTCTTAAGAATTGTGGAAACACAAATGCAAATTTACTGCCACTTCAGTCTGTTGTTCTGTATTACACATCATCTGGAATCAAACACCTGCAAATGCATCTGTCCTGCAACCCCATTATAGAGTTTGCTCAACAACAACTCTTTTCTTCTCACGTGTAGTGTGACAAAATCCTGCAAAGTTGTCCAAATAAACTTCAGTCTTAACTAGTCAAGAAAACACTTTTCCTTTTTTTGTATCCTATTACATGCGAAGATCCCTGGCTAATGGTTCCTAAGAAGCCTGAGGACTATATGGTGCAAGGAGCAGCACAGTTTCCTCTCGTTCATTTTAGGCCATTCTGCTGCCACATTCAGGTATATTCAAGCTGAGCATACAAGCTCAGTTAAATGAATTCTCTTCGGTATATATTCAAGGCCAAAGACATGGAAGTACAGGCAAAAAGGAGGAGACTGGGTCTAATGGGGGGGTTTGCTAGTGCCAATTATTTTTTTGAGACAAAAACTGAATACGGAATCACACCAGATTGCAATGATGATGAGAGAAGGGGCAGTTTAATCTTTCAGTTTGTTGGATAAATGGAGGAGAGATGGTAAAATAATTTCACAGTATCACAGAATATGCTGAGTTGGAGTTTTTCTGCTGACACCCACCTTGGAGCCATGCATTGACCTGATGGATCTGCCTATTCCTATCAATATTATTCCTTGTTACCAGAAGAATCGAGGAAATTACTACCTGTGCTCCTGATCCTTCTACCAATCATCCCAGGGCCCTGAAGTCTCTTTTGATTGCCCTCGGAGTTCTCTTTTTTGTTTTGTTACTGACAGTTTGAACAACCTGTAGTGGACAGTAATCAGAGGACCTTACTAGGCTGCAGAGTTTTCTAGTAATATCCCTTATCTCCCCTGGGAGATAGCAGACTTCCCTGTGAGTTGCATCTGGTCTGCACTTCAAGCCCTCTGTTCCCCTTAGAAGGGGGTATCCTATTAAAACTCTCCTTCTTTTCCTGTTGGCAGAGGAGGTTGTAATGAGGGGTACAGGTCGTGCTGTTTTAGGACACCTCACTATCCCTGTAGGACCTTTGCCCACCTCATCAGTTGCCTGACCTTCTGATTCCAGAGCCTCATACCTGTTACAGAAAGTGCCAGTCCTATGCAAACTCTGAGAAGGAGGAGGAACCTTCCTCCTGGCACGAACCGTGACCTGCTTCCAGACTTCACCTTCATCAGACCCTTGACTAACAGTCCTTTGACTAATTCCCCTGCAGGGTTCTGAGTCCATCGGCTTCTTTGCAACAATGGAGGTTCCAGACTCCCAAGAGTCTTGAGACTGTAAATCTCTGAAAGTAACTGGTCAATGTCTTGCTCCTTTGTTCGAGTACTACATAGCCTGTACAGTTCTTCCTGTAGCTCCTTCACCTGGCGATGCAGCTCCTCAACCACACCACATTTTCTGCAAAAGAACTGTTTGTCGAGCCAACCTTGCTAAGAGGCATCAGCACTCTGAGCAGCCTCTGGCCTGGAGAGCTATACCTCCCACCAGCAGGTCTGTCTGTCTGTCTGGAGGTCTTTGACATGGCTGAGGCAGTGACCCTCACAGCTACAGGGGATTGAAGTCTATGGTGTGCAAGCACCAAAACTGATGAAGCTTAAACTAGTATGCTAAGACTGGGGTTAAAAGGATCTCTTTGCTCTTCCTTACCATTTTCCTCACCCAAACAAAAAAGGGTTCATTTTGGTTGAACGACATCTTTCAGAATCACACCAACAACAACAACAAAAAAAAAGCTGAACAGAAAAACTTGAGATTATTTTGGTTAGAGTGTGGTGCTGACAGCCCCAAGGTTGTGGGTTGAGTCCCCCTGTGGACCATTCACTTACGAGCTGGACTTGATGGTCCTTGTGAGTCCCTTCCAACTCCGAATATTCTGTGATGCTGTGAAAGGATGAATCACAGAATCACCGGCTTGTTGCAGTTGGCAGGGACCTCTGAAAGTCATCTGGTCCAACCCCTCTGCTTAAACAGGGTCATTTAGAACAAGCTGCCCAGGACCATTTCTAGACAGCTTTTGAATGTTTCCAAGGGTGGAGAATCCTCCACCTCTCTGGGTAACCTGTGTCAGTGCTCAATCATCCTCACTTTTTCCTCAGTGAAAAAGTGTTTCCTGATGTTCAGAGAGAACCTCCTGTTCCTGTTTCAGTTTATACTTTTGCCTTTTGTCCTGTCATTGGGCACTACTGGAAAGAACCCAGATCTTTCTTCTTTACAAAACCTCCTTTCCCTTATACATTTATAAGACCTCCCTGAGTCAGCTGTCCTCTAACAGTCCTGTCTATCTCAGCCTCTCCTCATGGGAGATATGCTCTAGTCCCTTCACCATCTTAGTGGCCCTTTGCTGAACTATCTCTTGTGGCTCCATATTTCTGTTCTCTTGCAGTTATTGTGAAACACTTAGTCATTCCCTTTAAAAAAAAATGCATTTTCAGATGAAAACATCCAACTACTTCATCACAAATGTGTGAATAACTTTTATCAACCCAAAAAATTTTCCAAAGGACAAAATATTAACCTTTTTCTTCAGATCAAATTATATCAATGGATTTCTTGTGTGTTTTTTTGCAGACTACATATTTCACAGGTCAGCCTTTCAGTGCTATATTGGTACAATCCCTAGATAACTTCAATAAATTAATACAATCACTTCTGTTTTACGAAAGTGCAACTCTACTGAGATTTTGAAATTGATTATAACGTTGTGTAAATAGATTGTGTCTCTCCTTTTCAGAAACTCAATTTAAGCATTCATACTAATTTGTTTTCCTTGGTGTTGTTAATGAATTTGAGACTCTTAGTATTTATAATATTTGCAATTATTCTTAATGATTATCATTGTTCAGGGAAATTTTCAAAGTATTAAAATGCAAGTAAGCACCCGAGTGAGACAAAAGAATTTTTGCCTAATACTGTTAGTGGATCCTTTATTTAAAATATATAATCCGTCCTCACATTCTGTCTGTCTTGATAAACATAGGAGTAAGAGAAAGTGTTTGACTGGGAGCTCATGTTTGCCTTGCCTTTTTAAATTAAATTTTAAAATCTCTCCAAAAATAATGATTCAGTATCACCCTTTTTCTTATTTTCTGGTTAGCTGTATTTTTTTGCCTGCAATAACAAAGCCATGAAAAAAGACAGCAATCCCCTTGCTCATGTGATATAATTCCACACTCTGAGTGTGAATACTGGCAGATCAGCAGAATGAGCCATCTGCAAGCTATAAGCTGTGTCTTTGCATGAGTAGATTTAGGATAAAAAAAAATTGTCTGACCTGGAAGCCAAACATTACTTGGCATCTTTACCAGAGATCCCTGCAAGGCCAGCCCCTGCTTGTGCTGAATTTGTGTCCTTTCTAAAATATACGTCCCTCCCTCTTGCCATCATATTTTATGGTACACGTACATAAGCGCGCACAGAGAAATGCACACACACAGGGCTGCACCACGGGCCATGTCAGAGATGCTGTACTGTGATTTAATGAGTATCAGACCTCATAGACAGTCTCTGTTGGATTGCCATGCTGGTGAATAATGAATATCATACTGCAAGGTTAATCCCAAGTGGCCCGTTTCCTGGCTTTAACTGGCTGGGTGTTAGTCTGAAAAGCTCGTAAATGTCTACAGATCATGCGTTGTGTTGTGTAGGAACATGCACCTCTAAATCCTCACCTTACTCAGGCCAGTAACTCTTGCTGAAGTCAAAGGAGTTAGTCAAGGATGTAGCACAAGATGGATTTGTTCCTGCAGTCTTCCCTCTCATCCCGGTCATTATCTCCCAAGCTGCTGAAGTCCCACCTCAAACAGAAGGGTTATGCATTCTGCCAGTTTTTCCTTCTCACATGTTGCTGTCTCCCTTCTAAGCTTGTTCTGCTGGCTCTCACATCCTGGTCCTCTGAATTATAGCTTGTGCCTTCAGCTAATGAAGGTGTTGGCAAAATTCCCATTGACTTCATTCAGAGAATGATCTAGATGAAATAGTGCTGACTCCTGAGAGCTTCTGAACCCTTTTGGTATAAATGAGAACTGTGAAGCCACAGTATTTGAAAAAATTTGTCCCTAGATTATAGAACATTTGGGTCAGGTGGAGTCTATCTTTTCAAATTGTTTGCAAAGTGCCATTTTCACCTAATGCCCTCTGGGCATGATTAAGTGACAGTAACCCTTTTCAAATGACTCAAAATCTCAAACTTGTGGTAGGAACAAGGAGCAAGAAGCGATTGCTTTTATTGCCATTGTGGAGATGCATGTGGGAAGAAACTAGAACAATACCTTCAAAAATAAATATTTTTTTTCCTCTAGTTTGTCTTTTTGGCTTCCTTCTCTATTCACCCCATTAGAAAAACTAGAATCTGATCAAACCTTCCCAGCTGTTCTAGCTAAAAGTTATTGCCTGCATAAGATATGTTTTTTTGTTCTCTTGCGCCTGCTACAAAAAGACCTGCTTTGAATTGTATTTAAATTTTCCCTCCCATTGAATTCAATGTCAATAAAAACAGATTAAAACAAAAACAAATGAAAAAAACCTCCTTTCTCCATCATTAAAAGCCATAGAGGTTTATTTAACACGAGATACTGTATTGCATGATCCTTCTTCTGCAATTACAGAGAGCATTAGTGCTGCCTAACTGCTCTTTTAATGCAAACTATAACAAGCTAGAGACATTCTCAGGTCTTGGGACTGTAGGTGGTGACATCCTTGCACTACAAAAAGAAAACGCAAATGGCTGGTCATGCCATTAAGCTGTGATATAGGCATGACAGGTACTGAAAGAGAAATATTTGGTTTATAAATGTATGAACATATTGGCTGTGGAGAACAGACCTACAAAAGGAGGTTTCAGCATCCCAAAGCAGGAGGTAACAATGAATCTGCAACAGGGAAAGGGCAGCTCTTTGAAGGCTGTCACTGCTCTGCTTGGCACCTGTGTGTATGAGCCTGGGAAACATTGGCAGCATTTGAGAGGGCAAAGCTGGCCTCTCAAATGCTTTTCACCTCCATACATCATAGTGACTTAGAGCACTTCCCCTTAAACTGTGTGCACTGCTGGCCATCTATAGAATGGGGCCTTTGTTCTGCCCACACTGATATTTATGCAACATCCATCTTTGTGCCTCATGACATTTAAATGACAGAGTGCTGGGCTGTGCCTCGCTGTAATAACGTGGTCTCTATTCTACCTGCCCTCTAGAGACTGAGGCCATGTTTTGAGCAAACCAGCCAATTACTCTGTTTGGGGAGCTGTAGCAGAAATGCTACAACAGAAGCAGAACCAGCTTTGTAAAGCATGTGTTGGTACCAACACAGCTCTAGGTACCTAATGCTAAGCAAGCTGACAGCTTCATACAAGCACCTTGCTTCCACTCTGTGGAGTACCTCGCTCACTTTTTTCCCTTCCATGAGAAGTTAAGGATGCAGAACAACATTTAATGTCAGCAATAACTACATCCTACCTTACAGCAGAGGGAACAGCAGGCAAGTTCTTGAAAACAGGAGCTAGAAACTGGATATCCAAGTAGGTACTTAAATATATATCTAGTGTGCTAATTTCCTAAAGAGCTGAATGCCAGTCCTGGAGTTTGAGGCCAGGCACAACAGCAGGAGAGGCAGCCACGTTAAGGGTCAAGGGTCCCAGGAGGTGGAAACTTCTGCCCATTCCCTGACTCATTTAGGTCAGACAGTGCTTACCAAGAGTTGAGAAAGCTCATTAAGAGGAGGAATAAAAGGAGAGATGTTGGCTTTAGAGCAAGGAGAGCTGCAGCATCGGGAAATGGCCCCTGCAGCTCATGTTTTGTGAGGGTTTCTTTTTATTTTCTTCTTTTTTTCCCCCGTGAATTAATAAAGTCAGCCTGAGGGAAAATCCTGAAAAAGATTTTTGGCAGGATTTTAGTCCTTCCTGGGTTAGGGAAACAAGCCAATAGCCTTAGAGGCAGCTGACTCTTTAATCACATATTTGGTATCTGGGAGAAAAATATTCTGAGGTAGCTAAGTGACCTCTAGAACCAAAACCTGTTTCAAATGTTAGAGATTTGGAAACCAGGGCACCGTATGAAGGCCATCTATTATCTTAGCCCTTCTAAGGACTGAGAATTTTATCATTACCTGAAGTTCAATTTTTTTTGTTCTGGTTTGGTGTTTGTGGGTTTGTTTGTTTGTTTGTCTGTTGATTTGGTTTGTTTTGTTGTTTTGTTTTGATTTTGTTTGTTTCTTTTTTTTTTTTTAATTTATGGTCCTGTGACATTTTATAGCTGAGACTTTGGATTCTGTATGACATTGTCATGTTTGAGAATATTAACTTTGATTTTCTGTTCCCAAAATTCCAGCTGGAGACTCAGTTGGTTTCATGGGTTTTCAGACCCTTTAACAACCTTCCAAAGCATGAAACCATGGATATAAGTAGTTGAACATAGACTTCTCTCTCCAGCATAGGTCAAAGTATGAACATAATGAGTGAAAACAAAATGTGTTATTTCTCTATCCAGTGAACTGTCTTGAAGCACAAAATCTGACTGGGTCCACAGAAAACACCATGTTCCTTTCTCCCTTCTTACACCATTGCTGAGAAAATCTTTCTCAGATTGACAGGGATTATTCAGTCCTCCATACATCTCTGAAAACACTTCAAAGGGCTTCAGGAATATGGGCTATGTGATCACCAGAAAAACAGGAAAAGTTGAGAACCAAATTGTGGGTGTGAATACATGTAACTGAGTGCCGCAGTTCCTGACTGGATGCACCTACTACCTGTAATCACTTTGGTTTTACAAAGCGTGATCTCACAAGAAAATGAGAAGTTACTGAATGCAGTTATCCAGCTTACCCCAGAAGGATGTTTGAATCCCTCAAGTGAAAGTTGGCTGAGACTGCACCTAGGAAGTTTGTTCTTGCTCTAGCTCTGGAAGCAGGGGCTGTTTTGAGGTTGCAGGGTGGTGGCTGCAGTTGACTGCTTAGTTTGATGAAACCATGGCCGTATTTTGACATTTCTCTTTGTTCAGATGGAATATAAAGGTCTGAAAAACTGCAAAAGGTAATAGCTTTCATATATGCAGATGGGACTTAAAATGGTGATGCTACTGTAGCCATGTGTGTCACTTCAAAACGTGTAAAGGGCCCTGTGGTCAGAAACCAGCTAAGCTGTAGAAAATGTAAAAGGAAAGCCTTTGTAGTCTTATTAGATCTGGAATTCATCAGTTTAAGTTCTGACTTAAAGGAGAAATGCAATCACTCATTCTTTGCTTTTGGTTCCTAATTTAAAAACTTTCTAAATTACCAGAATATGCTGGAAATTAAAAATATATTTTTTTTAATTAATAAAAACACTGGGAAAAGTGGAAAATTATGTGAAATCTCTTACTAGAGACCTTGTTGGAGAGTTTCCTTTTAGCAAAAGTAATAAAGTAATCTGCTAGAGGAATTCTCTGATGAGACAAAAGGAAACTGAAATGACAAAGCATGTAGTAGCACCATAGAAATCTGGAACATATATTTTAAAAAGGGAATTTTTCTGGACTTCATTTATGTCTTGGAAGCGAGGGATCCATTTAAAATGGAAAAATCTAATGCACTGGTAGCTGTCTGTTTTTCAAGTTTCTTTATTTTGCATATGCATCTGAAACTGTTGGAAAGTGTGAAACAGAAAATTGTTTTTCAAAAACTATGCCTTCAGTAACTGGTACACCTGAGAAATATAGGCAACTTCTGACCACAGCTCCAAGCTGCTAATGCGTGTGTGGCAAGGAAGAGGGGAGGAGGAAAAAGACGGTCAGCTACTGATTCAGACAGAGCACAGAATTCCAGCACAATTAAGCATGACCAGGAGTGGTGGCAGAGAAGAAAGCTGACTTCACCACGTGCACTGAGATGGGGCAATATCAGGTTATCACATTGTAGTTAAGTCAGGAGCAGCTGCTGGTGGCAAAACCAAACCTAGTTTGCTCCTTGGGTGAAAACTTAAATATCAACACCCTTTAATTATGCATAAAAAGATAAACAAAGCTAGCAGCTTTAAAGTACTGTTATTAATTGCACCAAATGTTAGTGAAAGGTTGAATTATTCATAGTTATAGTTCTCAGGGGTTTCTTGATTAAGGGAAATAAGGAGAATTTTTTGTGAGTATCTCGTTCCACATAGCTTTCTCAGTTCACCTAATCCAAGAAACAGGGATATATTTTACATGTCAGTTCTGCAAAAAATGCATATATATGCTAGTTCCTTAGCAACCTTCTGGGATATGCCTGCATCTACTCCCATAAACCCTGCATATCAGAAATTGTCTCCAGTGGGTTTCCAGGAATCAGTGCATTTTGCCATAATAATAATACCATTCATGTGCAGTTGGAGTAAATAATTTTATTTACTTACAGAATCATTGCTGTGTTTTGGGTTTTATTGAAATGTTTCTCTAGGAAAATAATATGTAAACACACTTCACTGAAAGCCCTCTGTACGAATGAAGAGGGCTGTAAGCTGTACTAGCTGTAAACAATTTTGCAATAACTGAAAACAAATACTGCTCCTTCAGAAGTCAAGTTGTTCTTGTCATAGCCTAGCCCTCTTTTCTCTCTGCATTTTAGCGAGAGGTAGTAGCCAAAATCAGTATAAACTTCTGGAAAGGAAGATTTTGAAAGAAAACAAGCCTTTATAGTTTGTGCAATTTCCTCTTCAAAAAGTTATCTGCAAAGCATCCATGCCTTAGATTTATCATTCTGGTATAATTTGTGAGCGACCTGAACCTTATCAAATAACCTCATACTTTGGTAACTTGCATATGGCAACAGACTGAGGGATGGTTCAGTTGAGTAATTTTTTTCATGTGAGTAGTGGAAACAAGCTGGAGTATGGAGTAAAGGTCCCTTGCCTGAGACAGAGTTTTCTGGATTCAAATTGAGCTCAAAATGTTCACTGCAATCACGAATGTGTGGGTCTTATCCAGCAGCTTATCCAGTGCATGTCAAAGCCTTCACCAAGTGCAGCTGAAGAGCTTCTGTTTAGCTGCTCATGCATCTGCCTTTTGTCAGTGGTGCTTTGACATGAATGAATGCAGGTATTGTTACTTAGTGTATCCAATCTTCTTCCACAAAGAGGAGCTTCAAGACTGCCCTTCCTTACTTCCAGTGAAATTGATGGAGTTTAGCTTAAGTCCCTGGAGGAGTTTTTACAAGGATAGTAGTGACAGGACAAGGGATAGCGGCGTTAAACTGACACAGGGTGGGTTTAAACTAGGAAGAAACTCTTTACTGTGACGGTGGTGAGGCAATTGGACAGGTTGCCCACAGGAGCAGTGGATGCCCCATCCCTGGAAGTGTTCAAGGCCAAATTAGTTGGGGCCCTGGGAGACCTGATCTCATTCAGGATATTCTTGCCCAAAGTCCCTGCCAACCCAAACCATTCTATGATTCTATTTTATTTGTGGTATGTGAAAATGTAATCTGTTAATGTTAACTAAGAGCTGGAAAAATTCTGTCTTTTAAAGTCACTGAAGGTATTGTTGTTTCCTTCACAGAATCAAATTCACACTAAATATTATTTTTTTCTTTAGGATGAGAAACTCATATTTATGTACAACTTTTCTGTACAAGCAGATGGCAAATCAAAATAATTTAAGTCCCATTTGAGTACATTAAAGCCTAGAAAGACTGAGCAAAAATCATATAGGTCAGATATATAAATAACTGTTTAAATAAATATGAAGGCTATCTGTAGAGACAGATATAATGTATCCATGAAAATATACATCAAATATAAAGAATGCATATATAGTCACATAAATTTGCACATCCATTTAAATAACTTTTACATGGAAATACATGTGACTAATTTTTGGTGTGATGAATGCTCTAGCTGTCCTTTCACACATTTGTGTAATAGGGGTGAAATAGTATTCACACTTGCCTTATCAAAATTAATAACATGTTTGACAGCATGTGAATATGATCTTTAAGTAGCTTTAAAATACAATAAAAATTACTGTTCATGCGTCAGTTTCTATACAAAACAAAGAAGGATTTAGTCCAGGGTTGCCTACTTTCTCCACTCATTAGATGGCATTTCTGTGGCTATGATCACAAGACATGTGCCTGAGAGAAGAGGAATCTCCTGATGTGGTTTATAAGAAAGAGATGACAAATTTCCAGCAGAGTTACCATTTCCTCCAGTGATGATGCTGGGCTGGGCATCAAGCTGAGTCCCCAGGCAATCTAATTATTGCAGCTTCTGATAGTTCACTTTAACTAGATATGTAATCCTGTTGATCCTATTGCTCACCTGAGTGGTTGCTTGGTCACCTTGGTTTAGCAGATGGTTCAGAGGATGAGTCTTCTTAAAATAAATGAAATCACAAAAAACTGCCATAGATAGCTTGGGCAGAAAAGGATAAATGGGAAGCATGTAAGAGTTTTCACGTGATTTGATACTGAGTTTGATTGTGCTCACAGTGGTGGCCAGTGTCCCTTGTGCCATCATTTTCCCTTACACTGCCACTGAGGGCTTGTCAGCCAGGTAAGAGCGTCTGTGCTGTGCCAGCTGGCCCCACATTGACTTTTTTGGCATGTTTGTGCTGTGCAATGATGTGGTGCAGAGGTGTTGGGATTAAACTTGCCCTGAGCTCTCACGTCCACACTGTGTGTTGCAGCATCGTGCGGAGATACTGGCTTGAGTCCCATCAGAGGTATATTGTTCTACCAGCTCTGAGAGCTCTTCCCTGCATTTTCTGTGTTTGGTCACACATTTCTCACACATTTCTCATTTTTGATCATTTCAGCATGTTATTCCATTTCAGTTGTGACACAATCAGACAGAGACAAACTCAGGCCAGCAAATAGTTACTGAGACAATCGCTGTCAAAACCTCCAAACCAGTACTCAGAAAAGCATAAAAGTTAGTGTGGTCGGCAAACCTAATACTATTAAGTTTGTTGTGTGGATTAGAGTTTCTCCTGACTACATTTTTTCTCATTTTTTAATGTTGCATCCAGACCAGAAAAATTGTCTTATTATGGCATTGCCCTTTCTAGCAAGTCACTGGAGCTCATTGCCTCCAAGGATCATGTGGTTTCAGGATAGATTCGCTCAGAAGTGGGTTTCAGCTAACTGGAGACATCCCATGTGCGCTCTGGGAAGTCAACCACAATCTTGTGCTGCTGTGTCAGGGGAATTGATAAAGGATTGATTGACCAGCTTTGCCCTGAATAGGGATAACCATTTTCTTCTTAAACTTCCACCCAGTGCTTTGGCAAGCAGAAAGCCTGCACCAGTGCCAAATGTGTAATTACTTCACTAACAGTGATGATATGTATGCCTGTTCTGCATGATCCTATTCTGTTGCTTCTTCTGTTGGCTATGAACAACTCAGATAAAAGGAACCTCATCCCTGCATGTCTCTTAACAAGGGGAACTTTAACCTAGGCTTTAAACAGGTTTTGAAGAGGAAAAGAAAAAATACACCAAAATAACAAAAAGCAAAAGTACATGAACATGTACTGACTTGGTAAAAAAATAACAGCATGTGCAGTGCCAAGGGCAATAAAGGCCATATTGCTGTACTGGGCTTTGCACATACACGAGAACCATTGCCAGGTGGAGGCCACCTTTACTGCAAAGAGCTGCCACAGTGTCTCAGGACATTCTCAAAATATATGGATTGTGCCATGTGGTGTAGTACTCACCAGTCCACAAGGGTCTGGCTTCTGCCACTCTGGTCTCTATTCTATTCTGTTATCTTCTCTTCTACTCTTCACCAAAGGAATGTTTAGTGAATAGCTAAAAGAAATAAAACTTAGCAACAGATTATTCTTTCTTGCTGTCTCATAGAGAAATAATCGTGCATGCAATAAGTAGTTTTATTTTAAGCAGCTTTCATCTATTTCTTTTGTGACCTCAGTTTATAAATGTGCATGGAATTAATTCATCATCTTCAGACAGGCTCCTCAGATGAGGACTTCTACCTTTTTTTACATGTTTGAGTATAATGTTACTGCAATTAACAGAACTCTTTCATAATCCATAAGTTCAGCTCACTGCTTTATTCTAATTTCTTGACAGGTTTTCTTCACTGCTTGTGCCTGTTTGTATACATGTATACAAACACACACAAATGCATAATGTATCGAGGCAGCAAAATATATTCATTGTCATGCACAAAAGGGGTCAGTGTCCAGTAGGTGCCATGTGCAACTTATTTAAATTTCACTCTCTCTTTATCTCCAATATTTTCTCACCTGTTTAGTTCAGTAGAATACACATTTTTAATGACCAAGCAGGAAATATATGTCCTTTTTACTAAAACTTTTCTTCCCTTCTGTGCAGCAGCAGCTGCCTGCCATGTTATTGTTTTTTGTCGCTAGCAGGCTTTTTGGGTGTGTGCCAGGGATTTCATGTGGGGAGTAGGACGATTTGCATCTGAATGGTGAATGGCAAGGCTGGGCGTGGGTACACTCAGCCACACCGTGAGGTAGAACAGCCTCTTCCAGCTCACCTGGAGTAATTAATTCAATAAAAAGTTAATTACAACGAAAGGAAAAAACAAACTTCCATATAACAGATGGTAAAATTTTAGTGTGATGAAAACGAAAAGGATTTTCTTTTTAAACACCAGTATGGTGTGCCCTAAGTGGTATACAAAATTCTCTTGGTATATACTCAAGTAATTGCATATGTTGTTTCTGTATACTGGCTCTGCTGTGCTTTTTGATATGTATTTCCTTCTGCTTCAGATATGTGTGAGTTCTTCTTCATAAAACTTTTCATTGACACATAACATTCCTGGTAGAGTATGTTTGTGTCTTCGTTACTGGAGGAGTTGCAAGTCTTCCATGTCAATCTGTCACTCCTCTTCTAGAAACTTTTGAACCTGAGAGTCAGGACTTCACTCAAATTGCAGAGAGGAACAGATGCCTTATGAAAACTGAGGCTGGGTCACAAAGAAAAGCTTTGTCCACTCCTTTATTCAGAAAGAGCCATGGCATAAAGTTTAGCCCTTTCCCAAAGCATTTGGCTGACCCAGCAGCTGAGGAGCTGTCAGGAGGTGAGCATGCAGCTGGGCAGTTTACACAGAGGGCACTCCACATGCATCTTCTGCTTAGCTGGCAAAACTGAGTGAAAAGATGGAAAAAAAGAAAGAAAAATATGCTGAGACGGGCACAAAACCATTCCTTACTAGACATGGGCACACATGTTGATGGTAGGGGTCATAAAAGTTAAGGAGGCAGAGCTGGGCTTTTAGTCGAAATAACCTTGAGAAATTGTGTTTAATTAACGTCAGTGCTTGAAGAACAAACTCTTTCTTGACAGAGAGAAACAGTGCACAGAACAGAATTTAATTGTGCTAGAATAATGTTAGAAAGACTGAACTCAAGGTTCCTTGCTGTATTGCAAGCTAGAAACATGTTGATAATTATTACTGGCTCAAACTTTCAGAAATGAGAGATACATATGAATGCATATGAATTTTGGAAGAATCCTGATTTTTATAAAATAAAAATTCTCCACATGAGAAAGCTGAGGCATTGACCTCAGCTCCTTCTAAAGTAGTTGTTCAGTATCAGCTGCTACCACTGATCCATGTATTTAAAGTACTTAAAAATGAGAATATTGTGCAGGCTTAATTTTTTTCAAAAACTTACCTAGTCATTCCTAGTGCATTTTGCATTTCTTCCCTTTCACTGGCTTCACTAAAAGGTTAGCTTCTTTTCGAAAAGCCTTATGGCATCAGACAAAAATATGTTATGGAGCAAGCAGAAGAAGAAAACCATTGCTGTTCTCAGTGATGGGTCTGATCCTACACCAGTTTAATGCTTTTCATCAAGCCAACACATATAGAGCATTTATCAAAATTGAAGGCTTCCAGCTGGAAGAACTCTGTTCAAAATACTGTCAAAATTCTCCATAATTTTCAGAACAAGATCCCCAATAGTAGGCTTAGGAAATCCTGGTCCTATTGCTGTCAGTAGGCAGACTCAGTGTTTTCTATTGCATAAGGGATAAAAGGAAAGGAGGTGATGATTTATCCTACAAGATAGCAATTACCCCACATGCTCCCACCCCATCTGCAGGTAATTAGAAGTTGCTGGTGTAGTTAATATCGCTGATAGTGTAGACAGACTTCAACCACAGACCTGGGTGGCACTGCTGGCAGCGCTGATGGCACAGCCCAGGTGCATTTAGCACCCTCCTGGGGATCCTTCTTGCCCTTACCTTGCTGTGGCTCCAGGCACCTCTGACAGCATGGGGACTCTGCGCCACCTATCAGATGAGAAGCTCTGCTGTCTAAGAAATAGCAAATGTAGGGACATGCTATAGCAAAAACACATGTTGTGGTTTTGCTGCAAACTACATGCTGAAGATTTTGACATGAATGTTTTACTGGTACATACAGTGAGAAGACTGGTGACACTCTGTGTCTGCTCTCTCCGATGCAGATTTTCTGTTCCCCACAGGAGATGGCCGACAAGGAAACCTCACACAGTGAGGCTTGATGTGTTGTCTGTAGCAGTCTTACTGTTTGCTACTATCAAGCACTAATTTTATTGAATGTTGTTTGATTTTTCAACTGGAACAAATAAAATCTGTCAGTATTTTAACTCGAGCTTGTTCTACATGCTGCAGTTAACATTCCTTAAGCCTTTGTGTTGGATATTGTATTTGGAAACTTGCTTAATAATTATAGGTGGGGCTGTTTGGCTCCTTGTTATTTCGGCTATTCTGGACCTGAACGAGGTTTTGTAATGAAGGAGACAGTTGTCTCAGGGACCCTTGCTTGATGGTTTATCTGATAGACCTACAAGATGGAGTGCACGGGGCAGGGGGCTGCGTGTGAAAGAGATTACTTTCATAGTAAAGGCGCTTAAGTATTGCTCACATCAGTAGGATTCCTTTTCTGCCCTTAGCATCAGGCTTTCACAGCTGTTTTCAGGGAAAATTTCTGATTGTGGTATTTTACTTCTTTTGTCTACCCAAGATGGGAGATTAGAACAAAGTCAAGAGAAATACATCGTGCTTAGAGATGTAAATGGTAGCAATCTGCACTTGAAAAGATCTATGAAAAACAGTGGCATCTCAGATCAGGTACCCAGAATGTGGTTTCAGGTAAGATCTAAACCTTCCTGTGTCCCACTTCCTTATTTGTAAAACACAGATAATAAATTCTTATCTCAGGGGGATATTACTAAAAAAAACAAAAAACAAATCAAGCACTGATACCCATAGAGCGCAATAATGGTGGAGGCACAGAAAAGATTGTGAAAAAATTATTTTAAGATCTAAATAGAGTTCCAGCTGCAGAGCTGGAGACCTCACACTGAGTAATAAGGAAAAAGAGTTATTGCAAAGTCACTGATTAAATGTGCACCATTCACTCTGCTGTGGATAAGGTGAAATTCACTTGACAATAATAGTCTTTAATTACTCACATGCTGTTGTAACACACACAGTGTGACTGAATTAGATATGTAGATAAAATCTGAACTTCCAAACTTTTGGATGCCTGACTTTGCAACCCAGGTAATACTGTTCTGGCACAGGGAGATGGAGGGAGACAGACTTGCTTGTGACAAACTGCAGATTCCTATAATCACATGTATGATTTCTAATCTCTCTGTTCCTCCTGCAATAGCCATAAGATTAGAAGTAGATGAAACAGGGAGAAAAAAAGGCCTTTTGGTCATATAAAATACTGTAGAAGGTAATGAAATTATATCAAGACCCTATATTTTTAATATTATAAAAAAACATTTTAGAAACACCCCTAGGAAGTCTTGAACAGTATCATTAGACATTTGATGTGAGATATATTTATTTTCTTACGAAAATTGTTTCGGTTACAGGATTACCATGAGGCATTGATCAGAAGTCTGTCTCTATTCAACAAGCCACCATGCAGGTATTTAGCAGAGGGAAAATCCCTGCTCCAAAGGACCTTCAAACTAAATTATACATATTCTGAGTTGGTAGAAAGGTTCAAATAGCTGACACAGGCCTGTGCTGTGCAGACAATGAGATTATTAACTCAGAGCATATAGCTATACAGAACAGTGATGCGCAGCCCTTTTGGGCTATCTTGAGCTCTAGAACAATAACTTTCAGCCAATATCTTCAGCATCCTTTATCCAGCTCAGCTGTGTTGGCAAAACTGAGCAGGAGGCAACAGAGATGGGAAAGGGAAAGCAGCAGAGCCAGGATGGAGAAGCCTAGCGAGTCTAGTGAACCAGGCTTGCTGCTTCTATATCAACCTGTGGGATGTGGGATAGGTTGAAAAGAGTGAAGAAAATACAGTCACTACTGGGATGTTGGTCTTGGTGTCCGGGACATCCCATGCATCCTGACTATGTCCTCACTGGTGGTGGCAGCTGCAGCCATCTGAGTCTCCAGGGACTGGGAAAACAGGCAAAATAGGCAGCTACTGTGCTGGCTGCAGCAGCCTGCTCCCTAAGGCAGTGACAGGGTTTGCTGTGGCTGCAGGGCCAGGAGGAAGAAGCCCAAGCAGAGAGCTGGTTGTTCCTACTGCTGAGTTCCTCAGCACTTACTCTCTGAGTGGCCCTGCAGAGCTGTGCATGTGCCACAGCTGAGATAGCAACACCTCTAGTCCAACTCCTTTCACCTGTACAGCTCAAAGATCTGCCCATGCAAACATGCCTTGTGTCCCTCTTCACTCAAAAGGGACAGTTCTTGGTTGAGTTTTCCCTACAGTGTGGATTTTGTAAACTGAAGTTGCCTCCCACAGCCCTAACTGAGGTATATGGTGTCCTTTGTTTCTGTTTTGTTTTTAGTAAGCTGCTTTACTCGGCAATCTTATCAGTGTTCATGAAACTTTAACTGTAATGCATTTGTTTCTGCTTAAATGCTTTTTTACAAAATGCTATTTTGTTTCTGCTGCTTGAAATTATATTTAACAGTATCCAAGCTAAATTTATCCACGCACATTTAAAGAAGGAGCCCAGATATAATGCATTTTTAACCATGTGAAATATATTAGTAATGGTACTTACAGAAAGAAAAAAATTATTTTGGCTTGCATTAGTTCCATCTTTGCAGTATGCAGATAAGTAGCATACCTTTGACAGCGTAACTATATTAGGTTTGCCTCAAAGCTAGCAGTCAGCAAGCCTTGTGCACAACAGCCATAACAGGTGTCTTGTGTAAAAGGTGCTGTGGTAGCAGGAGCTCCATGCACTTTTCAGTGTTTTGTCTCCCATAGCTCACAATGGTCCACATAAAAGCAGGAGAGATGGAGCACGATAAGCATCATCCTGACTGAACACTTGAGGAGTGGGGTATTCTTACAATTAGCAGAAATCTCAAGGGAAGAGGAGAATATTAAAACACAGACTTGACCTTGCCCTGTTCCCCCTTCCTCCAGAATAATCCAAGGAAAGAAGTGTCCTCATTTGTTCTTTTTTTTTTTTCCCTTAACATGTATTTCTGTGTTAGAATGGAAGCAGCTGAAGGCAGAATTCCATCTAAAGGTGGCTGAAAAAAAGGTTAAGGAAACAAAGACTTGCAGTGTCATAGCTGTAATGGTATATGAGAAAGGATGTGGTAACATCTCAAACAGAAAACTATTATTAATTGAAAACCAACCGGCAATCAGATGTGGGGCTGGCAGACACCTTTACTGAGCTGAAAATCAGCAAGCTGTTGTTTTTTCAGTTTTTTCAACTGCATTCAAACAGTTTGGTAGCACACACAGAAAAACGAAGCATTGTTCTGGCAACAGGGATGATGCTTTGCATGGCACTTGACTGCTGGTGTTCAGGATGTCTGGCTGCCAGGCTGGTTGTCGGCCTGGGAAGGATCCAGCCAAGTAGGGACCTTTCCAGCTGCTGTATCTTTGTATCTCAGCAGCATGTGCAGCCCTTCCAGTGCTCTGCTTTTGCTGCTGAGGAGAGACTGGCGAAGGCTGGAGTGACAGCAGAGGGTTTTGGGGGCTGTGGGTGAGGTTGGGGACTGTTGCCTGATTCACTGGGGGTCTCAAGCACATTGCCTTAGGCCTGGCCGAAGTCTGAGCTCTCTACTCATACAGCCTCCGACCTCCAAAGGTGCTTTACATTATCCCGTGCCCAGTTACTGACAGATCACACTTCATTCATTGATAGAAATGCCTCGGCCTTCCTGGCAAAACCTTCCCACCTAATCCCACTGGGAAGTCAGGAATTACACATTTTGCTAGTGAAAACCCCGAAGGGGCCAGCCCAGAAGCTGTCTGTGAAACAGGTACAGGACATGGTCCTGTGAGCAGGGTCAGCAGCTGAGAGCAGTTCTTCCCCAGCCAGTGCCCTGGGAAGTTGTCTTTGGCCCAAGGATCCCCAGGAATATTCCTGTGGAATGACATGTGCTCAGAAGGAGGGAGGCAAGTCCCCTTGCTCTCCTGAGCCTACCATCATTGCTGTCAGACTGCTGGCTTGGACTTCCAGGATTAGGGACTTTAGGGTGTGATTAGGGAGCTTGCCTTCCCTCAGGCAGCAGGAGTAAACTGAGCAAGCTCTCCTGCAGCGTGGATGAGTGTTTTAAGGACTGCATGAATGCAAAAAGCTTTCACGATGGCAACTGCATGCCACAAAAAGGAAAACATGAATCCTGCACTCAGAAAGAGTGAAGTGTGAGCTGCGTGTTCTCAGCAGGAAGAGCCACGTGCTGGGAGATGGAAGCCAGAGGAGAGGGGACGCTGCTGTGGAGACCCAGAGGAAGAGGAAAGATTTCAATCCCACCTCTCTCCCAGCACCTTTTTCTGGACAGTCTCTTAAGTGCAGACATCTACCCTTCCATGGGCTTTTGTTTTCAGTGCCATTCTGAAAACAATTCCCCATTCAGGGGCACCTGAAATAAGGGAAGAGGTGGAAGGATGGTTGGCACTCTGAAATTGGAAGCAGTCCACTTAGATCTGAATGGCACATGGGTAGACACCTGCTAGATACCCGAACCTGCCTAAGGAAACTCTCCTGAGCACTGCCAAACACCTCACAGGCAGCCCAGTGAGTCATGAGGACTGGACTTGTTCCTGGGTTCAGTCTTTCACACATGAATAGCTGATAGATCACACCTTTGGGTATCTTGGTTCTTTTTTTGCTCTATTTTTTTTTTAAGCTATTTCAGTTCACAGTTTATATAGCATGGATAACTGTGTGTGTATCCCTGTCCCAGGGCAGGTCTTAGTAGAATAAGTACAATTAGGGTTGTGAGGCACATGAGTCCTGTGAAAAGAGGAGGCAGAATGCAGAGATACTGCAGACAGAGCCACACATTTCTGGCTTTTTCTCTGAGAAAATACTACTTCCACTGATCATCAGACAATATAGTTCACCAAGCATATACTTTCCCCATGAGAAAATGTAAAGCTATAAAAATAGCTGTCAAAAATATAAGGTCCAGGTTGAGGCAAAACACTTGCCAGTGTCAGACAGGAGAAACTTTGCATGCCTGTGTAGATTGAGCTGAGATCCAGACCTTACTATGAAATATTTCTTGTAGGGGAGAGCATTTTTAAAATCCACTGAGTCCATTTCATCACTGTTTCAAAGAGAAGAAGCTGGATTCCAGCACATTTTATCAATAAAAGATCATATATAGTCAGCAGTGTGATTTTTTTTTTTTTATTGCTTTATATAATCTCTGGGGAAAGTATTTACCTCAAGAAATATTTTGCCAGATGATGAGTAGTACTTGTACTTCTTTTCATTGTGTCCAAGCCATAACTTTGCCTCATTTGCATCTACTGACTAAATGGTTTAATTAATTTTGCATTGTGCTTACTGACTAGTTTTAATTAGCAGTTAAATCAGTTCAGTTAACGAAAAAAATGTAGGTGTTTACATGAATGCAAATCATGATGGGTTCTCAGGGCTTGATTCGGAAAAACTGTTCCACACCATTGGTGATGAATTCCTTCAGGCTTTATGCAGGAACTTCACACTCCTTCAACAACAACAACAAAGAGTAGGGCTTTATGATTCATTAACTGGCCCAGGCTTTCTTTTTCTCTTTACTTCCTTGCTGATGTGGAGAATGAGGAATCAACGCAGATCAGCTGGGGTTTCAATGCATCATTCTTAGGGCATGCACTCAATGCTTGCACAAGAAAGGACTAGAGTGTCTTTGGGTTAGTCTGTGCAACTGTGTCTCCCTCCAGTGTCCAATTCCAGCCATTATGGCTGCTGGCACTATTTCTAGCCACTTATTTTTCTCTTGGCTGGGTGTTTGCTTACACCTAGCCAGAGTGGGAGTTGTGAAAAATGGATTTTATGACAAGCAACTTCTGTATTCTGCTGTCAGCTAGACTCTGGTAATACAAGCATAGTGCTATGAACATGCTATAAGGTCTTATTTCCATTATCATCAGTCTTACATATGCTTAAAGGAATTTCACTTGGAGAAGCCCTCCTTCTGGGGATGTTGGAACAAGCACTAATGTATACTTCATTGAATTATTTTGAATTAGAGGTCCAGAAAAATTCAGGATCAGTATGACTGTACTCCACACCATACTCACATATAATTTGAAAGAAATTCTCCTGATCATTGGTATAAAAGCTATGATTTGCCTGTACTTAAATATCTATGTTTGCCCCATCTCCTGTCTGTCATTTTGTTGAGCTCTTCCCCATAGGGTGTAATAAAGTTTGTGCTGCATCAACTCTTAATGGCAAGATACACAATGGATGATGATAAATTTGTCCTGAGACTACAGTTACCTTACTCAGCTTTCCCAATAACCTTACCCAAAAGGGAAGATCAGAGACAAGAAGATAATTAGTGAGATCATCAAGAAATGACTTCATAAATCCAGGCCTTTCATTTGGAGGAAACTGGCAACCTGCCTCCCTAGAAGAAGGTGTTATTTCACTAGTAACTGTAGATCAAAGTCATCAGGGATAATTATTTGAGGAGTTAAGTATGTAATCAGTTTGGGAAACAAAAAAGAAAACCAAAAAACCCAACCCCTCAGTCCTTGGAGCCTGAAGAAAAATTAACTGGAATGCATACTGTCTGTAGTTTTGTTCTAAAATTAAATTTAATTTCATAAATGTAATTTCATAAGCTATTCATCAGATGTCTTGTTGAGGGACCCTGTGCCAAACTCATGTGACACAACTCTCTTCCCAAGCCTCAAAAGGAGAATAACTATTTCTTGTTTTTCCCTGTGCTTTACCTATCCCATGGAAATAGAGCCCAGTCCCATCCTCATTCATGGGCACTCTGCCTGTAAATCCCAAAACAAGATTAAACTTCTTTTGTTAGCGATTCCAGTCTCCAGTGCCGCCCATCTGACACTGTTTAGTAGTGCTTATACTCACTCTCTCATGAAGAGAAAATGAGGTCACAGAAAGGAAACCTGTTCCTGTGCAATTTTGAGAAAACACGTCTTGCTCATCCCATAAATTTGACAATACAGTTGTATTTGGGATGCAGGTGAGTGCTCCATGAGCCAGTGGGCTCCCCTTCTGGAATGTCCTGCCATGGTAACTTCTTCTTTTAATGCCATCCTGCTCTGTGTTCCCCCACATCAGGCAATTATATTCAACAGAGGTCAGGAGACAGCAATGTCTGCCCAGTGCAGAGCACACTGCTCTCACAGCCCCCTTCACAATGGTCTTCAAATGTCAGGAGTGTTGAGCCATTAAAAAAGAAAATTCATCTTTCAGCCAAAAATTACAGACCAGTACTTAGGGGACATAATTCTGGTCTTTGTTGCTTTCAGTAGTGTGAGAGAAGAAATATCATCCACTGACTCTTGGCCTTTTACTGATTTTCTATTTTTTATCTAATTATTGATTCAGAAGTCATGTGGATATATGAAGGAAGTGTTGTGTCTTTATCTCCCCAGAATATAAATGGATGCTTTTTGGAGCTGCTGCTTTTTAAATTTGTGATTTCACACAGAGGTTTGTGTAGAGTCTTGTATAGTTGCATCTCCAATCAGAAATGTATCACCCGGTACTTGGATTCTTCTGGTGTTACAAAGCAAACTTGTTGTCTAAAATAGATCACATGAGGGCACTGCATAGCATCATTTACAACCATGCAGGAAGTTGAAAAGAAAGGCTCAATCAACTTCCAAAGCTAGCAGAGCTTAATAGGCCAGCCTTTCATTAAGTGAATTCCTAAATGTTGAGCAAATTCTTTCAGATGTAGGCAGCTAATGGTTCAGGATGCATGTGATGCACTTGTCATTACACAGACACTGATAAAAATCCTTGAAGCTACTTTTTTCCCAGAAAGTTCAAATGAGTAGAAGGGAGGAAAAAAAGAGACTTCTCTTCAGTGGTTTCTTTCATGTCACAAGAAGGAGGGTCATGTGTTTTAGTTTAACTGATACATTCCAATAAAATTATTTTCAAAGGGACAGGAAAAATAATGACCATGTTACACATGCTGGCTGGTGCACATCAGATGGAGCTACTTTTCCCATATACAATATATTTGTTATTTTGCAAGCTGGTTATAATTCATTTAAAGTGTCTTTTTGCTTAATTTTGTCTAATAAACAAATAAAATGACCCAGTTAAGTCTTTACGGCTGCTAAAATTCTGATGAATAATTTTAGTCCCCATTATCATTAAAAAATCAAAAATGCATGTCATTCACACACACAGTTTCTATTGAATAATAAAAAAAAAATCTGAAAAACAAGTCTTCTAATCCAGACCAAGTTTTTTTTTTTTTTGGAAATCGAGATGCTAAGATAGGAGCTAGAAGAGACTTGTAACTCACGTGTTTTATGGATGACATTTAAACTTGCTTACATAGTTACTTGCAAATGATTCCCTATAACACCTATACTTTTGTTCCTGACAGAAAAATATGCTGCTGCATTAAACCAGTGTACTTTGGACTTGACATTTGCATAGGCTGAGAAAGTTTTCCTCTTTTACAGTCTCTTAAAATGAGGTCTTCCTTACTGTCTAGTCACCAGAGATTTTCATTAGTGTGCTGACACTTTGTCTCTCAAGTTAGTGCATTTATCATCTTCCTTGTCTTTTGACAGGTGATATGACATCTTTGCCCCTCAACAGTGTAACAAAATGACAAACAAAGCATTCAACTGGCCTTTGCATACAAGGGAATCGGGAAGGAGGAGGGAAGAAGGACGCAGAAATAACCACCCCAAAACAACAGCAAGAAGAAAAAAAGAGTTTGGCATTCTGCTGCTTAATTACCAGACATAGCAGAGAAACTTAATAGTCCAGCAATGGGTGGAAGGAGCTTCACAGCATCACAGGAAACAGTATGCAATTAGTCAGGGTCAGGATGCCCAAGATCAGATTTGCTTAAGGCCAAAGAGAGAGAGAAAGAGCAAGGCTATGGCAGTGTCACAGTCTGCAGCCCGGTTGTCTCCCTGAGGCAGGATGCCTTTTGCTTCAGTTTCTAATTAAACAACCAGGCAACCAAGCGTGTCCACTCCTGGCTTACTTGTGTATAGCTTATTTTGCATTCAAAGACCTGGAGTACTTGGGAGGGTATTTACTAAAGCAGAGGATTAAACTAAAAATATAATTATTAAAAGTGATGAATATGACAAATATTTGTCAATATCATGAGAAATCCAGAGCTGATCTCCTTAAAAAAAAAAAAAAGCATCATTTGAGTTTCACTTTAGAATTATTCTAAGTTCTTCAGGGGCATGTTAATGCAGACTTCCCCCTCTGGTGCTGTATAAGCCCAAGGGTCTCTGACCGTGGTCGGTAAGAGGAGCCTGGGGAGCGAGGGTGTCAGCAGGGCAAACACAGACTGATGATGCTTCTGGCAAGGCCTTCCATGCCTGAAAACCTGACCTTCCTGAGCTGGGTGTTGTATTTCTGTCTTTGTGTTTGAGATGTCCCAGCGGACCTTTCCTTCAGGAGGATGTCTAAGGATGTTTTGAACTCATTTATACGCTTGACATCCCAAGCTACCCATTGATAAAAGTTTATCTCTTGAGAACAAGCACTTTCAGTTGTTCTAAACCTAATTCCTGTTGCTACCAGTTGTGGTCCCTAGGTTATGGCAAACAGTATGCACACATACATACACACATAACTTAAAAGGAAAATAATCTATGATAATCTTCTTCATGATAATTCATGGTTTTATGACCTTTAACATTTTAGATGTCTGTTTCACATGTCCCAGATCATTCAGTCTCTGCTCATAAGGAAGCCATGTCATACTTCTGATCATCTGTACTGCTGTTGCCCCTACTGTTCCAGCTCTCCCACATACTTCCTGAGATGTTGGTTATCCAGCAGCAGATGCAGTGTTGAACACAGCGCATATACAGTGGCATATGTTTTTCCCATATGCGTTGTTTCAGACTTAGCATCAAAACATTACATCTGCCATTTTTTTGCCCAGGCACCCAATGGCATGATACCCTTCTGCAGCTGTTCACAGTCAGTTTGATGTCCAGAGATCACTTTGTATCAACCCCAGTCTTAGTCACCTCTTTAGTGACCCTGTCTTCCAAATCATCCATGAGTAAGTTGAACAACAGAATATGTGAAGCCCTCATCATTGCTACAATGGTCTAATTTTCAAGTTGCTAGCCTTTGAACTATTCTGCTGTTGAGCTATTGAGCAATATTTCTGATGGCCAGTTTCTTCCACGCCAAAACCCAGTGTACTATTTTATTCTGACAGAAAAAAATCAGAATCAGAAGACTTTGGGCTTCAGATTAATTCAAGACAAATTCCACCTGCATGTCACAACATGAAGAACTGAATGAAAATTAGTTGATTTGGAGCAAGAAGTGAGGAAAGTACTGAAAAAAACCCTAATTGAACGACCTTACCATTTTACATTAAAAGAAATAACAACATTCAGGAGTATCCTATGACTTCAGTAGGGAAATACTACATTATCAGGATATTTCCTGGAGACCAGTTTGTTGCACAGATACTCAAGGATGTTGCCCTTCCATTAGATCTATAGATCTTGAATAGGTGGAAAAGCAAACCTGGATTTCCTGAATACAAGCAGAGGGGACAAAATCTCTTTAGGTCATAGCCACTACAGCGGCTAAGCCTTTGGGCTGGTTTGCGCTTCTGTTCACCCCTGACACATTGTTCCGGTGTTTAGAATGTATTTGGTTATCTGGCAATATCTTCCTCTGCACAAGAACAAGGATCATCTTCCTAATGGGCAGCATAATAATTTAAGTATATTTATATTTGTACTAAAAGAACACAGTCTCAAAGTATAATCTAAAAGATGGTTATGTGACAGATTATCCCTGACAGGATTTAGGAAAATGTCACGTATCAGACACACAGGCCAACAGTATGTAACGGGACTGCTGCCTCTGGCAGCTTAGTTGTAGCAGATTTCTAATCACATGTATTTCAGGATGATAAGAGGCTTGCACAAGTTATTTATAGCTTTTGAGGGCTTCTCTAGACTTGAATGAAAGGCACAGTTACTTGTATTCTTATTTGAGGAAGGTTTTGTACCAGCAATCTTAAAATTGCCTGTGTTGCCCTTTTAATCTTTGGCAATTACAAGGCAGATGTAACAGAACTGTTTCCAATGTGATGTTTTCACATATTTAACAAATTAGGTGACACTATCTTTGCTCTTCTCCCCACCACCTGCTGCCCCTTTTCCTGTTAACACACTGTTTTGTGACCACATTTAACCAACCAGCTCATTTGTACTAATGTTTATTATTCTTGCTTTCACATCATATTAGCAGAAAATACGGTTCTTGGGATACATTGGAGTTTTGATTGCCTTCCCTCCAAGATATTGCTAGGAAAAAACAAATATATAAGAAAAAACTTCCCCACTTATAATTGAGGCTTCATGCTGGTGTTTCTTCTAATTTTCTATGCTTTGCCTTTTGGCATCATGCACTAGACACCTGAAAAAAAGGGAGTGGTGAAGAAATACCTTTCTTCCTCACCTTCCAAAGACAATGGTACAACCCAACAGCTCCTCACTGTGCCAACATTATGAATGCTTTCAAAGCCCTGCCAGAGGAGAGCTAACGTAGGTGTTTTTTTTTTTTTTTTTAATTTAATGCAGCTTCTAGACAAGCTGAGGGTTGCAGAACTGTTTGTAAGCTCTTAGGTCTTAGCCTGTGAGCAACCTCTTTGCCCAAACTTGCTCATGAGCTGATTGGCTTAACTCAGCTCTCAAAGAAAAAGATACAAGTCCTTGTTGGGACCCATAGCATGATTATTTGTTGGAAAACTTTTAGCCTGGATTCCTTCCATTTTTCAGCTTTCTGATATGTTGTATATAGGCTTGGTCTTAGAGAAAACAGAGGTCAAACTCTTCTGCTGTGCTTGCTGGCAGGTGTTGCTTGAGTAAGTCAAAGCAATATCTGCAATTTGCTCAGAACACAGGATCCAACAGCTAAAAGTACTGGTTGACCATGGCCATCATCACATTTCTGACAGTAACTGCCAGCAGATGCTTCAGAAACACAGAATGCAAACAAGACAGTGTGTCTGGCCAACCAGGAAGTAGCACCCAATAGGAAGAAAAATTATTTTGTAGCTTTTCTTTTGATCAATGTGTGCCTTAAAACAGGGAATGCGTTTGTCTTGTGCTTAAGAATAGTTAACATCTATAGTTTTCGTGGAGGAGCTTCATATGTTTTCTTGGAAGATAAAAATTGTCAGATAATCAGAAACAGTTCAGATATGGAGCACAACACATGGTGAGTTCCTTAACATTACTGATAATTATTCAGTGGAAAAACAAAAAGCTGTACTTTGAATTTAAAAAAAATACAGTTGCTGGTTTTTAACGGGAAAAAATTCAGAGAAGTTGTTTATTTTGTCACTGTAGGTTGTGATCAGGAGTTGAGTTTCATCATATGCCACCACGTGCTGTTTTGCCGACACATCCGTAAGTTTCAGGCAAGCATGTGATTACTTCTATTGACCTGCACATCACAGTGCATGAATGGCTGCTCTGTGTGCCAGGAGTCTTCAGATCAGGCTTGGACGCACTGCCTAATTCACTGTCTGCTTGTGCACTTCTCTTTGGGCCTGCAGCACTTGTAGTCTCTCTCCCCCACCAGTCCACACTCTTCCCTCACACCTTTTTTCAGGAGGGAATGAATATGAAACTGTTCTTTGCTTTATTAACCAAACTGTCTGAATTTCTTGGACAGCATCTTGTTATGAGACAGTTTTGATTACGCCATAGGCATTTAGGGACTATAAACACACTCAGTCCCCTGTGGGGCAAATGCGCAACATCTTCGGCTGCAGGAGAAGGGAACGGGGGAGGAGGGAACGTCTTACCTTGCTTACCTTGCATTTCCAACTGGCCCTTCATGTTAGAGGAGAGAAAGGAGAAAGAGGAGCAGAGTTTTCTTACCTTGCGTTTCCAACCGGCCCTTCATGTTAGAGAAGAGAAAGAGAAGCAGAGTGTTCTTACCTTGCGTTTCCTACCGGCCCTTAGCGTTAGAGGAGAGAAAGAGAAGAGGGGAGATTTTCCTTACCTTGCATTCCCAAATCTGCCATTCTTATTAGAGGAGAGAAAGGAGAAAGAGGAGCAGGGTTTTCTTACCTTGCGTTTCCAACGGGCCCTTCATGTTAGAAGAGAGAAAGAGATAAGAGCAGAGTTTTCTTACCTTGCATTTCCTACCGGCCCTTAGCATTAGAAGAGAGAAAGAGAAGAGAGCAGAATTTTCTTACCTTGGGTTTCCAAGCAGCCCTTCATGTTAGAAGAGAGAAAGAGAAGAGAGCAGAGTTTTCTTACCTTACATTTTCAAATCGGCCGCTCTTGTCAGAGGAGAGAAAGGAGAAAGAGGAGCAGAGTTTTCTTACCTCGCATTTCCTACCGGCCCTTAGCGTTAAAGGAGAGAAAAAGAAGAGAGCAGAATTTTCTTACCTTGCATTTCCAAATTGGCCGTTTGTGTTAGACGAGAGAGAGAGATGAGAGCAGGAGTAAGTTTCTTACCTCCTCCATGGTCCAGGCCCTCCTCATAAACGGTCTCTTCTGCCACCCAACTGCGCCAGTTTATGCCACTTACCTTGAGTACTTAATGGGTCACACCTGTGACCAATTAAGGGCAAGGCTGGTCCTCTTCTCTGTTAACTAGTTACACCTGTTTCTAATTAGGTGAGAGGTCGCCTGTTAAGACAATTGGAGCTCATCCAGTATTTGCTGGGTTTCTTCTTTTAAAGAGTTTCCTAGCCAGTTTCCATCAATAAGGGGCAACTCTGTGGAAAAGTATTTTTTCCTTAGGAGAGGTTTTCCTAGGTATATCCTTATCCAAAGCAAAAGGGGAAGCATCAAAGTTACTTTATACTTGCATAGTAAGCATCAACTTTGCAGGTGTGCTATACAATAGATTTTCTCACTCTGAGACCATCTGATTTATTGATGTGGTTGAAGTCAGACAGCAAGGTANAGGAGAGGAGAGGAGAGGATTTACTGCTGATCGTTGGTTATTAGCCCCATTATAGGAAACATTAGCACAGTCTAGGATACATAAAGTTGTGATTTCAGTGGCCAAACACATCTTTAGGGATGGAAAAATAATAGAGAATGTAACAGCATTTTTTAGACTTTTTACTTAACTGGTAAAATTAATTGCCCTTTTACACATGGCTTTATGCATAAATAAAAGTTTTATAGAAGGGTTATACATTTTATTTGGTCAATATTTCCTAAAATATTGCACTTGTTTATGCCGTTCTAAATAGAAATTATATATAAACTATATATATATATATATATGTTACTTATGTTCTTAGGTTTTATGGCTACAAAAATGTCGCTACCCATATGTAATGGAACACCAGGATATATCTTCTGACAAATCAAAGGCAGTATCCTCATACAACTGAAGGAGTAGCACTGCTCTGTTGGTGAAGAGGAGACTTCAGCAGATGTTCAGGGAGATTTGCTCTATGTAGAAATCTCCATTTACATGACAAGCGTGGGCATCTGTTATGCCAACATCCCTAAGGGTCTCTCCATCTGAGGGTGCAAGGGAGATGATCTTCCCTGGGAAGAAAGGCACTAAACCTAAAGTTACTTTGTAGTTCAAGTTGTTTGTAGGCAGAATTGAGAAACTCATAATGGATAATACTGCCCAATTTTGGCATTTTTTTCTGAAACAAATTATATATCTGAAATTGTTGTCAATACTCTGCCAGCTCTGTGTAGGGAGGATGCTGTTATCAACAGGAAGAACACAGTAAGCCATTGCAATAAGACTCAGCAGGGAGAAACATGTTTTAGTGAGTCCAATTCACCCAAACAGACGAGGTTCCTCCCTTCTCTAAAAAATACCTAGCCAATACCTCAGATAACAACAATAAAAAAGTACTTAAAAAATAAAAGGAAAACGGATGAAGCTATATTAGGCAGAAAGTTAGGCTTTTTTAAATTTCTTGTTGTCTCAAGAACTTAAAAATAAGGAAACTCTTCCAGAACACCAAAATTTGAAGCAGACCTAATTCTCCTCTCACCCTTTTCACTCTGGGAAGATGTATGTACATCCTTTTTGAGGGAAGATTGCATCTTCTTTGCCACTAGAGTATTGCAAACATTGTACAATGAAAACAATTAAAGAGCAAGGCTTACTCATGCTAAACTCCTGGGTCCTATGAAGTTTGTGACAAAGTTTCCACCAATGCTGAATGTCTCACGATTTTGCCCTGAGTTTTTGCTCAAACAGACTCATCATTGAAACTCGCGATTCGCCAAAGGACAGGCTGAGCATGAACCAGATGTTGCTCCTGGGCTAAGAAGGTTGCTACCCCAAGTGCATAGTTTTCTGTAGCTCTCCTGGGACTATTTTGCACATATGGATGAAATATAACTTAGAATACACACATCTGTGCATTTCTTACTTACCTATGAACCCTGCAGGTCAAGCGTTAAGCACCATACAAACTATAGCTATAAATGGAATGGATAGTGTCCTTAAGAGAAATGTTCTTTTTTTTTTTCCTTCCTTATTCCCAGCTGAGTGATTCTAGGATTTGTGGTTTGTTTTTTGTTTTGTTTTGTTGTTGTTGGTTTTTTTCCCTGAATAGCTGATGACTTTCTTGATTGGAGTGGAAGGGAGCAGCCATTTCACTCCTTTGACCTTGTTCTGTGCTGTGCTCCACTCAATGTACTCATGCTGAGTTCACTGAAATGGTATGGACATTTCAGCACCCAGCCTCCTTTACAGGGAGACTTCTCCATGGATCAACTCCAATATAACATGATGTTAGTAGGACAGAGAGTTCAGATCATAAGCACACATCTGTTTCCCTGTGATATCCCCCTCTCCCATCCCTCAGGTTTCTCTGTTCATAAAACCGGAGTTCATTAATTTGCCTTTAAAAATATGGTCTGCTTTTCCAGTGCACCAGTTCTACTTTCTGATTTGTATAGAAAATGTGCTGTGACAATGCAATATGTACTCAAGGTTATTCTTACTGGTAGTAAAAAGCAGATTATCTCTGAAAACATATGGAGTCCTGCACAGATGCACATTTCCTGCTAAACTAGAGGAAGCAAGTGGAAACAAATGCAAGCAAACTTCAGGAAGAGTAGATACAAGTTGTTTCTAAACCATGAACAACAAAAAAGAATACTGTTAGTCTAAAACAGAAAAAAGTTGGAAGGAAAGACAAGACAAAAGATATCTTAGCACAATATGTGTTGTCTTATAGGTGGTGATGTCTTTTCCTGGCCTTAAAAAATTGAGAGCCAGACACAGTTAAGGGATGAGAGGTTTTACTTCAGTATTTTAATAAGGATCCTTTTTGGTGCACCACTTCACCAAGGTGCAGTGTGGCACATTTCACCTTGGTGAAGTGGTGCACCAATAAGGATCCTTATTAAAATACTGAGGTAAAACCTCTCATCCTTTATCCGTGTCTGGCTCTCAATTTTTTAAGACCAGGAAAAGGCATCAGTGGTATCCTGTCTCAATTACAACTCCATCATATGCTGAGAGATTCTGGAATGTGTGGCATGGAGGAGCCCATGTCACATCCGGTAACAAAATGATGAATGAGGAAAATGGGAAAAGAGTCAAAGAGCTAAATTTAGTTCAGAGAATACACATACAAGTTAAAACTCCAGCCTAGCCAACAGGGTACGGTAGGAAACCAAGCACAAATTTTTTTTTTTTTCCTTTTTTTAACCATGTAACATAACTCTGGTTTTATTTGTGCCAAGGTGGGGGAAGATGCCTTATGTGGAATGGCATTGCACAGATACTCCATGGCTCTTTCTAAAATTTTTCTGGGATGAATGTCATTTGGTTCCTTTTTGGTTTATAGATAGAATATGAGATGACAAACTATCTCATGGGAGCAGTAGAGAAGAGCTGTCAGTTACACTGAAAATTCAGTGGTTTTGAGATCAGAAGAGAGAAGACAAAAATGGTGGTGCTAAGAGTCTGGGGGAGCCCCCACAAAAAGAAAGAGTAATTTGGTGAACCATCTCTTTCCTTTCAGAAAAAATATCAGAAAAATCTCTTTAGGAGTACTCTGTAGAAGGCACACAATCATGCTGCAGCTGGATTGCTACCAAATGAATATAAAAAAACCACCTGAAGGCAAGAGGTACTGTATGAAGTGAGAGTCTTTGAGTGTCCCCTGAAGCTTTTAACACCTTTACAACTTTCAGATGAGTATGACACCCGCAATGCTTCTATTTTCTTTGTTATCCTTACTGCTTTAAGTGAAAACTAGCAAGTTGGACTGGACTCAGATTTATTTGCAAAGCTGAGGCAGAATTTATCTAATAGCTGCAGGATAGGTAATTTCTGTCACTGCAACAGATGGGAGCTAGGGTACCAGTACCTGGCACTTCTACAGATTTTTCAGGTGACTCTAGCATGAAGCCAATTGGTGTGTTCTCTCCAATGGACTCTGAGTCAGGCTAGGTCCTTTTGTGTCTGAACACCCTGTGCAAAAGGATACGAGTTTCCTGGAAAGGCACCAGTGCCCCAGAGTGCTGGAGCTATAACTTTCATGTCTGTGGAGGTTCTGTAACAAAACTTGAGGGAACCCTTGTTAAACTCTCAAGACAGTGGCCCCAAGGCCAAGCTGCCCTACTATGCTTTTACTTGAAACAAGACCAATATTACTCTACTATCCACTGGGACATGGGGACACATCCATTAAAGTGTGTGTGGTGCTCTGCTTCTGAGACATGGGGAACAACAGAGATGTTAATAAATAAACACAATTAAACAAATCAGGTTCTCCCACGGATGCATTGTCTTCTCTCTTTTCTCAAATCCTTTACATTCCAAAATCATATTGGAAAATGTGAGGCAAATGCACAATAAATGCTGTGAGCTGTTTTTTGGGCCATGCTGTTTCCATTTCTATGGCTATTTGAAAAGTGCATGAATGCAAAGCACTTTTAAACACTCTAAAAATTAATATAGAAGAAACAATAGAAACACATTTATTCTTGTTTTATTCAATGTCAGTGTTGCTGAGTTTTGCCTGACCAGATGTTACAGTTTCAAATCTGTTCAACCATAGCTGTTAACAAAATGCCCTTCTTTCAGCAAAATTAAAAAAAAAATGCACACTTATTTTAGAAGATTTCTTTGGGTTTTTTAATATAAATGAAACAAAGATGCAATTTATCCCTTACTAATGCTAATACTCATTTTGATTTCTGAGAGTACTGATCACAAGGCTTTGGATGTGTGCTGTTTGCACATTACTGGCATAATTATTTCACAATTCTGAGTGAGCAGTCTTAACTCAGTGATACTGGTCCTGCAATTTCGGGGTTTGTTTTTTCCTTTTTTTTTAAAGGACACATGTTCAAGATAAGAAACAATTTTTCAGATAGGGGCTGGAAAAGCTTAAGCGTTTCCTCTCTGTGTGGTAGTTTCCCTTCTCTTTCTTTTCCCGGACAGAACTGACAAGCAAGCATTGTCCCTCCAGTGAGCTCTGCAGTATTACTTTGACCCTAACCCATCAATCTGCATCAATTGGATAATGATCTGTAATCACTTTCTTTCAGGGGAGTCTATAAATTTGCCAAGGCCCCATTCTTCTCTGAAGGCCTCCTTATGTTCACTCCCGTTTTTGCAAATGCTGTCTCTTTTACAGCACTAAATAGCCATGCACATGGCCCTTTCTGTTCAGAGGCACCAGGCTGCTCACTGTTGATTTTCCATGGCTCTGCTCTCTAAAAGGAGGTAAAGCTCTGCATGCCAGGACTCTGCAGGGTGCAGGACTAAGCCACACCACTTCAAGAGCAGCCGCTTTTCTCATTAAGACTGACCCATCATTAGGCTGCTTTGTGCTGGCCCTTGTAATCGATGAGAGGACTGTGTAGTGTGAAAAAGCTAATAAAGATGAGCATGAGGTGGTAGAGAAGGGGGTGGGGGAGTAATGACACTAACCCCTATTAACAGAGAAGCCCTCCTTCCCCAAAGCTTAGCCACATGAGTGAGGGGCAAAGCTCAGGATAGCTGGCAGGGTGCAGAATCCTCAGTCATTTCTTTGATTGTCTTGCACTTAATTCCCTGAGCATCCTTGTTCTGTCCTCTTTATTGGACCTAAGATTTAGAACAAGCATGAAAGAAAGCTCATATTCTCCTTCCTCAGCCTCCTTCTTTCTTCTGATTAAAGAAGATCAAAGGCTGAAGAACATCTAATTGAACTTGAGTACAACACAAGAGAAGGCCCACATATGTGCACGGAGCACTGGAGGGTTTTTTCCCATATTGTCATGAGACTTTCTGAGGTTCTGAGAACATAGTGGAAAAGGTCAGAGAAGATGAAAGATACTAAAGTTGCTAATATGTCTTGGGGAAGCACCAAGTGTATTCTTGCTCTGTGACATTTTGGATACACTCTGCAGAGAACAGAGGGAACAAGAAAATAAGTAATCTCCAAAAAATGTGCGGGGTGGAGGCAGCATTGGTCATGGGAGAGGGCAAAGGTGATAATTCTCTGCCTGTACTGCAAAGACAGCAACACAGTTCTAGAAGTGCTGTGCATATGGACATCACATCAGAAATAAGCAGCAGAAATCTGCAGCCATGACAATGTGCCTTAGTGAAAAAAAAGATCCTCTTGTTTGGGGGAGGAGGAACGGTGCCTGTAACACTGTGTACACTGGTGAGAAAACGTGTAGAGTGAGGCTGGAAAAGTGTAGTGTCAGATGTGGTACAAATGTGGGAGAGCTCAGTGAGAGACAATTTCTCCCTTCAGAACAGGTGGCCTGCAGAGCCCAGACTACTCTTCAGAGCAGTGCTTTGTCTTCACGTATGCTCTGTTTTGCTTGGTGTACCTCATGGTCAGGAAGCACAGTCCACATTTCATCTTCTCTCCACTGTGTGCCTCCTTCTCCACTTCTCCCAAGGGCAAAGAAGCAGAGAAAGGGCAAAGTATGTTACTCATCCCCACAGCCTGAGAGTGCATTTGTGGCTGACTTTTGTGTGAGAAATGGTATGTGGAATTAACCATGTGCACTCTCCCTCATACCTGTTGCTCCAATGAGTCTTTTATGATGGGATCAGAAGTTTTCAATATTAAGTTTAGGTTTTCTTTTCTTGGATATATGCAAAATTGCATGGATAAGATCTCAAGCTTGTAAACTAATGTTTTCATATTAAGAAAGGTCTGTCCATAGTCTCATCTTCCTTGTGACTACAGAAAGTCTTAGAAAGGCTTGGAATTGAAGTGAGTTGTTAAAGTTGCTCATGTGCCTAATTAGCACATTGTTCATACTAGTGAATTCCCCTTCTATTTTCTGTTTATGGGCATCACTCTTATTGAGAGAGTTGAAGCTTCTCTCTTCCACTAAACACCTTCATCCCAACCATCATGCACTGTTTGGTCCTTTCCTCCAGATGAGTGCTACAAATGTAGTCTGTGGCAATGCCAGAATTTTGGAATTGCTGTGAATAGACTGTGTCCAAGTGGAGAAATATCAACCAAGTTGAGAAACGTATGGGATTTGTGGTTTTTGTTTGCTGAGGCTTTTTTTTTATGTCTTTCATTCTTTGAAAGAAGCAAATTCTAAGAAGATTGCAAAACAGAAGTACCCACTTCAAAACAAAAGCTGCTTGGCGCAGTATCTTCTGCTAACATTCTGCCTCAGCCGTGCCATTCAATCATTTCACAAGGGATTTTGTGTTGCTGTCAAAGAGAAGCTGCACAGATTTACTTGATTTGAAACAGGGATGCCTGGCAAGTTGTTATGGGCAATCTGGATGAATATGTGTTGGCATTTGCCTTATTTTCATTCTCTTCAAGATTCCAAATGATAACCATCTTGAAGGTAATTTGTTTTCATTGCATTAAAAATTCCATTGGAAAGTTGCTTTTTATTGTAACTTGTTAAATGCTTAATTGATATCACGTAATAAAAAGAATCAAAAAACCCCTCTGGTCCCTCTTAGGAGCTCAAGTTAGCTGCAGTGGAGCCAGCTCCGTTGCCATTTCCAAGTTGTTCTGTAGTGATCTAGCAATTCATCAGTGTCAATGACACATGGGAACTCTCATGTTTGTAAAAGCCTGCAAGGGATCCATGTCCTACATTTCAACAAAAATCACAAAATCACATTTCAAGGTGGTCAAGGTTAGGGAAACATTAGGCACATAATTGCTAGCCCCTTTCTGAAGTGGATGGTAAAACATGGAGAAACAGGCAGAAGCAAGAGGTCAGCAGCTACAACAGAAAGGTGAATGCTCTTTGGAAGGACCTAGAAAATTGGAAGTGAAACATAATTGTCAGGATGCCAGAAGCACTTGGCTTCTGCAGGAGGAGGAGTGGTACGAGAACCTAAACAGGCAAATATGTTGGTGCGTACATGTCACAGAATTAACAGCAGCAAGTCACGGAGGGACCAATGAAGATCATCAGTGGTTCATTGCTTTATCTTCACTGGCCTGTGTCATGGCAGAGACTTCTCTTCACTCCCTTTCTCCATGATCCCATCTAGCTGTTTATCTTCTGAGAAGCTACAACAAGGCCACAGTGAACTTCAGTCTACCTCATGCCTCACCATCCATGAGTAAGAACAGACAAAATCTAGCCCGCGAAGTACTGCATCATAAAGTGTGAGATTCTTTGCTGGCATGTATTATATTTTATGGATTATTTTCTTGGTGGACGAGGCAGCATGAGAGCAAACACACATATCCAATGTGTTCAGTATTCTCATTTAGAGTTACTGAGATTATGATATGCTATGGTAGGTGGTCTGATATTTATATATGTCAGAGCCCCCAAGATGTTTTCTACAATTCTTCTTGTTTCTTACTTCACAGGAAATAGTCTACATTGTCTCAGACTGATCAGGCAGCTTTGGGTAAAATGTCCAGATTTACATTGCTATGTTGTTTTCTAACTTACTGGTAGAATTGGATTAGTTTTCCAGGGGGAAGGTTAAAGGAACCTGGTTCAAGGATGAGAAGTTCTGACCATTTAGAAAAGATCTGGGATAGCACTTGTCAACTTGGAGTTATTTTACCTATTGCCATGTCCTTAATACTTATAACCGTGGTAGAAATGTCATTTGGTAGCACAGCCACACATGTTGTCTTCTTTCAGGACACAACCCATAGAATGTACACAATATCAATACTTTCATATTCAAAGTAAAAACAGTAATGAGGAAATTCTTCCTTCTGATCCATCAATGTGTACTATTCACTGACATTGCACTGATCCCTGATTGAATTTTAGTTGGTAATTTGCTGATTAGCTCACTGGAACATTGAATCTTTCTGATTTATCTATTGCTTCCATCATGTTGCAAAAGTGAAAATACCGAGAATGTGCTAAGCACTCAAGTATGAAGATGTATTTTAAATGTCCGTCAATTGATTAAGTAGAATAGTTTCCAGTGTATTCTGTCTAAATCAGTGTCATAGAGTTAAAATAGCAAACTTGCATTGTGAAAAAATGATGTTCAGATTAACTTCATAAGGAATGGCTTTGTGTGATCTTGGTATCCAGTGATATTAATTGCAATCTTCCTGAAATTCTGAAGTCCTTTTAGTTATTGCAAACCTGTTTTCTGTCTGTAGCTGTTTGTGTTTCTGCATTTTGCCTGTTCTTTAAGCGGGTGCATGTGTCATGTACTCCTCTTGCTCAGGATTTTTACTTGTGATGATTGCTAAAGACAAATCTCTCCTTGAAGTTTTCAGGCCTCATGGTACCGGATGGGGGCTCTCATAAATCTAAGATTGTAGTGCTGCCTAGCAAGAAGCTCCTCTAATAATGCAATTTTCTCCTTGTGTTTGAGGAATATAGCACTATAATAATGTCATCTGCTTGTCATTGGGTGATTTTTTTAAATACTTACTGTAATTTTAATATGGTTCCTATACTAATACAAGTGCTTAGGCTTATTCTAACACATATATTAACAGCAAAATCTTAGAAACTCATGAGTGGTACATTTGCTTGGATCTGGCATCATTGGTTACAAAGGGTCAAAAATGTCCAAAGTCTAGGGATGCTGTCTCATGTTTCAGAATAAATTACTGAAGGTGATTTTTTTCCTTCCCAAGTTGTCTTTTCCTGGTCTGAAAATCTCAGTTAATAAAATGCTGTGTTCTGAAATCTACCTAATTTCCACCAGGAGTTGCATGATGCTGTTTTGTTTTTAACTGACTAATTATTATTATTGTAGACATGTTATTTACTCCAGAGTGGTTTGGGGATAATTGATTAGGTTGCACCATGTCATGAAAGAACAGATGGCAGGCTAGTCTGTCGGTTCATCCACATCCTATAAGACTGCTAAGAAAATTAAAATTGAAAAAAAAGAAAAAAAATCTAGAAGAAAAGAAAAAAGAAGGTGACTAGGAGGGAATTAACTAAGCTGTGCTTGCAACACAAAAAAACTTCTTGTTGCGGGTGGTCCTTTGGGAAGGTAATCGGAGATCTGCAATATGTCCACTACAATCAACAAAAGGGTACAATACTTCTCTGCAGGGAACTGGGTAAGGAAGAATTTGTTTAAATAAAATTGTAGGGTTGTAAGAATGTTAAACTAATTCTCTAATGTTTTGTGCATTGTCTGGGGAATTTTGGCTTTGCATCGTTTGCTGTACTGAAGTACTGAAAAAATATTCTATTAGAAGCATTTTGGAATGTGTTAACATGTATTTTAGCTTTGGAAACCCTGACTGTGTTTAATGACAACTAATAATGCCTTTAGAAAAGCTACACACTCTTTCATTCTCTCCCTGAAACCTCTCCCAAATTCTTAGTAGAATTCTTTATCTTTATCTTGCAAAGGGAGATCAGTTTGCTGTTATTTTGATCGGTCGGCACCTGCATTTTAGTGTGTGTCCATGTTAATTATTGGTGATAAAATACCATGGATAAAACTGTATGTGCGTTACTTGCATATAGAGGAATGTAAAGTCTTGAACTGATCTTCTTTTAGCATTTGTATTTACATGTGTGAAAATGGGGGAAACTGTAAGAAAATGGCAGGAAGACAAATATTCCCTATACTTCCCAGAGTGCACTGAAAACATTAATTATACCTCCAAAATTCAAAGATCCCAAAAGAAGAGTTCCAGAAGAAAGCAAGTAATTTCCATGAAAGCGTTACTCTTTCTAGACTCGATTCTACCTTATTTATTGGGTGGTATTTTACTTTGCAAAGTATCATTAAGTATCAGCAAATTGAAAAAGCAAGACCTCAGCCTAACTCTCCCTGTGAGGTGGAAAACAGGGAGTGTCTCGCTCTCAGTCAACAGCCTCTAATGAGATCGCTCCTGGCAGGACTCTGCTCTCCCCCAGTTTAGTCCATTTTCTTCCCCTCAGCATCCTATCACTCTGGAAAAGATCTGCTATGCTGCTCCCACAGAGCAGCAGGGAGAAAGACTTATCTCACTGTCCTCTTTCTCTTGTTTCTAAGTAATCCTATGTGAAGAAAGGAGAAAATTGCATTGTTCTAAGAGTTTCTTGCTAGGCAGCACTACAAGCTTTATGAGAGCTTTTTTTTTTTTACAAGATTTATGAGCCCCCATCTTGTACCATGAGCCCAGCATTTTTTAGGTGCTGGACAAATAAGTTTCTTGCTCCTAAAATCTTACAGTCCCAGAAGGGAAGGAAGTCACAGGGATTTGTCATTAAACACAGGCAGGGACATGATTAAACCTTCTCAAATTCAGAGTTTCAGCTTGTCTCACAGTATTATCCCTCAGCCCAATGACCTTGCCTCTCTCAAATATATAATTGTGCTTTCAATTAAGTAATTCCAGTAGAAATAACTTCTATTTTACTTCCATGAGGTAGTCTTCTCTGGTAACTCTGCACTGGCAAAGTTCTGCTTCTTATTTTCCTATGCATGTTGGGCTTTTCACACATCTGGAAAAGCTGTTATCCCAGCATATGACTCTTCTGCTGTCTGCACACCTTCCCCAGCACAGAGCAGCTCCAGAAAAATCGGTCCTCATCACCTTCACATGCCTTTTCTGTTTAAAGAAAGAAAATAACCAGAGTCTGATCACTGCATAACTGTTTGAGGCCTTATCTTTATCAGCAATTGTCAGTGAGGATTAGTTCTCACTGGATTGTGAGTCAAGGATTAATTACACTGACCACAGATGGGCACGGTGCAAAGAATGTCGGTAAACTCCCCACACAGCTCCCAGAAAGTACTTTAATTATGGCCTGCATAAATTTCTATTCCAGTTTTTGGACTCCCTTAAGCAGAGACTACCAACTGTCCTAAATTGCTTGGTGGTTTGTTGAGGTGGAAATGTATCCTCTGTGGACTAAACTCATTACTGGGAGGTTTATTAGCAAGAAGGTAGTCTAAGTCCATTAATAAATGAGGAATGAGGCAAAATCAATTATGATTTTAATATGACTGAACCACTAAGCTGCTTTTTTTAATCTATCATTTAAAGGGAAATAAAAGAGTATGGGCAATTAAGAGGCAATGAAGATCGTAGCTGGTGTGGTTATTGATAAATGCAGGTAAGTAAATACCTGGGAAAACTAAATGCGCAGATCTGCATTACTAACTTCACCTTAAGGAAATCTGTGAATGTACTGACCCACTAAGAGGTAGTTTTCAAAGCCAGACCACTGGTACCTGCAATAAAATAGAGTATGTTTGCATTGTAAAGTGCATAGGGAGCATGGGGAAAAAGAAATATGGTCATTTAGCATCTAGCAAATGTAATTTGCCTGTTTAGTAAAATGATGGAGCTATAAGGACAGAAAATCTGAAAACTGGTAGCAAAGAACACTACACAAGTTGGAAGTACCTATTTCAGACTGTCACAGCAACTTGTGTACTGTGGCTGTTCTCAGCTGTATGGCAGAAAGAGCAGAAAAAAGGAAAAGGACAGAGGTCATATTTCTGAATGTTAAGAAAACATTAGGATCTGTGCATCACAAAATTGCCTTTGGAAACCATGCCAAGTGGTAGGGATGGGAGCACTGTTACATGGAACAAAAGTGGTTGTAAGTTTCTAAAGTGAAAGTGAGAATGAATGACAGCTGGTTTTTGACATGGGCAGTTCGAGTTTTTGCGGGAGTTATCATATGGCCTACTTTTCTACAGCATCTTTTTTTTTAAGATTGAATAAATAATATGTGAAGCACATATTTCCAGAACCAAGCAGATAACTACAATTAAATCTGTTCTGTCTGTTGGATTCCTGGGCTGGTTTGGACAACAAACTTGATTAAAGTGAGGTTTGGATCCATTGTTCACAGATACCAAGGAGAAGGCTCCAATTATATTCACTCAATAGGGGTCAGTCTCGGAAAATTTTGCAAGCCCTAAAGAATAGACATGTAGGGAAATTTTTTGTTGATTTCAGGAAAGTAATTTTCAATAAATCTTTAAAAGGTAATGTGTCATTGATTTTCATCACTTCTTGTTTCTCTATTAGAAGGTCTTATTGAACTTTAGGGTAAGATTTTTCCTTTTAGGTCTTTGTGATGATGAAATTTGGACTGCTGACATTCTTGATGGGTTTACAAGGAAATATGAACAGCTGTAATTAATGGAATGACATGCTATATTAGTTTTCTCTACCTAAATATTAGAAGAACATTTTCTTTGTCCTGGTTGAATGGTTTAGTTACACTGGCTGAAATGTTTATGTTCTTACTGTAGTCTTTTGCTAAAGATTTAGTTTAAAAGATTACTTCCTGGAACAATTTCTACTAAAAAAAGCCTGGTAGCATGAGAACTTTCTAAAAGTATATGTAACATTTATGGCTAAACAGAATCTATGAAAAAAGTTCTGATAGTGGTTTAGCAATAAGGGTCAAATTTGTCTGACTTGAGCTTTGTAACCTCAGTATTTTCACATGACAAGACTTTTTGCAGCAATCAGCTCATTGCTCTTCATGACCATAAACTTAGTTCTCTATGGAGAAATCAAAACATGTGCGAGTTTTATTGTGAATTTTGCCATCAACCAATTGGATTCTGGAAAACATAAAAGTGAATTAATTTCTATGATAAGAAGCTTCTCTGAATACCAAGTTAAAGCCAGTGGGGATCTGTCCCTGAAAGTGTTGAAATAGCTAACTATAAATCAAAAGCCGTGCAAAGCAAAACTGGAAAATTTTATCAAGTTTTAAAAAAAAAAAATGTGTTGGTGTCAACAGTCTTGGAGATGATGACTGAAAAAGGGCATTTTAATTAAACAGGTCTGAATAGGCCAAGCCTCTTGAAAGCCTGTGAGTCCAAAATGTGGTTTACAGCCATTCACATCTTCTTGAGATTTCAATGCAAACATCCGTTCCAGCAAAAAGATCCTCAGGCACAGTTACACTGAGTGGTTGTCACCCAAGGAAAATAGTAGAACGTAGTGAAGTCACATCTCATTCTCTGATCAAAGTTCATGAATCAGGGGCCTCAACACAGCACCCAGAGTGCAAATATGCAAATATGGAATGACCTCTGATTTTGATCTTTTTAAATTATGTTTGCCATTTTTAGATAGGCTTTGGTGTAGCATCTCCTTTTTCCACATTTACAGTTTTCTTTGATGTAATTACTCCCCAGCCATTGACACTTCCATCTTTTGACTTATTTCTGAGTTAATTTTAATCACCTTTAGAAATGACACATAACATAAACTTGATCACTCCCATTGCTGAGTACTATCAGCAGGATAATAAAATCGAATTACCGAATCACAGAATAGTTTGAGCTAGAAGGCACCTTTAAAGATCATCCAGGCTAACCTCCCTGCAATAAGCAGGGACATTTTCAAATAGACTGGGTTGCTCAGAGCCCTTGAATATTTCCAGGGAGGTGGCATCCACAAGTTCTCTAGGCAATGTGTTCCAGTATTTTACCACTCGCACGGTTAAAAAAAAAAAAATCTATATATCTAATCTAAACCAACCCTCCTTTAGTTTTAAACCATTATTCTTGTTCTATCACAACATATCCTACTAAAAGGTTTGTCATCATCTTTCTTCTAGGTCCCCTTCAGGTATGGGAAGTTGCTCTGAAGTCTCCCTGGAGCTTTCTCTTTTCCAGGCTGAACAATCTCAACTCTCTCAGCCTGTCTTCAGCCCTCTGATTATCTTTGTGGCCTCCTGTGGACTCAGTCCAACAGGCCCATGGACTCAGGACTCCAGGTGGGTTTCATGATGATGAGGTGACTGCTTGCTTTCCAGCCTGAGGCTATTGTCCTCCTGGTGGAGGCATCTCCAAGCCCAAGCATCATTTCCCAGTCAAATATTTTCACACCAGCCCACTACTGTGTATCAGTTCAGAATGATTGCTGGTGGTGTGAGCTGGTATATGGGCTCCTGTTTCTTATGTTCTTTAAAGGAGTTTCCATGTAGCTTCCACAGAGATGTGACATTGAAGCAGGGTTAGGGGTTGAAATCTTGTAAAAGTAGGACTGCACAAACTTCTCCATAACTAAACATGCTCTTGTTTGCTTTTCAGATGAAGTATAGAAATATGACTAACTATATCGTTAAACAAAGCTTGGTATTTGCTTTTTGATTTTTTGTGGGTTTTTTTTGTTTTGTTTTGTTCTGAAATAAAGCTCATTTCAAAGGTTATTTGTGCTCTTTGTTTCTTGACTGTCAATTACAGTGTTGGTTTTACAGGAAAATGATTATGCTACTGCTTATAAAGTTGTGCAGGAGCTGATGGTGATGAAAGAATTTCAAGTGGAAGTTAGAAGGAACAATAAAAAGTGTTGTGAGGTCAATAAATGTCCTGCTGCCCCCTCAGAAATCCCACATACATTAGCAGATGTGTAGGGAGACCTTCCCATCTTAACCACAAGTCAAGAGTAATCTGAGCACACTGTATAGGCTTTCTGCAGAGAGTGTAACGATGAGGGACTTGTGCTCTAACACCAGCCAGCCATGAGACATGAAGAATGCATCTTCATTTGGGTTAGAACCTGTATGAGCTGGGGAAAAGGGATCCTAATTTTAAAGGTTGGAGTTGTCAACAACAGGAAGATTAATTGATTGATTTTTAAAATTTTTGTAAGAATTTTTTTTTTATTTAAGGAAGTGAGCATTGTATCTTAAACAGCATATACATAAACTTGAAAGTATTAAGTGAGGCTTTTTATAATTTTTATTTTTATCACCATTAGGATTTATTACCGGTGTTGCTCCTGCACTCTTGTCATGGTTTAATCCCAGCCACCAACCAAGTCCCACTCAGTTATACATTTAGTCCCACTCCAGTGGTATCAGAGAGAATTGGAAGGGTAAAAGCAGGAAAACTTATGGGTTGACATAAAGACTGTTTAACAGGAAAAGCAAAAGCCATGGACACAGAAAAAGCAAAGCAAGGAATTAATTCACTGCTTCCCATGGGCAGGCAGGTGTTCAGCAATGTCCAGGAGAGCAGGGCCCCTTCACAAGTAACAGGTACTTGGGAAGACAAATGCCATTACTCCAAACATCCCTCCATCTTCCTTCTTCCCCTCAGCTTTATATACTGAGCAGGATGTCTTGTGGTCTGGAATATCCCTCTGGTCAGCTGAGGTCACCTGTCCTGGCTGGGTCTCCTCCCAACCTCCCATGCACCCCCAAATCCCTCGCCAACATGGCAGTGCAAAAATCAGAAAAGGCCTTGTCGCTGTGCAAGCCCGGCTCAGCAATAACAAAAACATCTCTAGATTACCAATCCTGTGTTCAGCACAAATACAGAACATACCCCCATGTTGGCCAGTGTGAAGAAAATTAACTCTACCCCAGCCAACACCAGCACAACTCTGTACCAATTTGCCCTGAAATTGGTATGCAGTCTAGGGCAATTTGCTAAAGGGAGAATGGACACTGATCCCAAAGGATGGAATATATCAGAGCTTCCTGATTTACCCATAAATAGGTAAAGAAAGAATATTACCTATTTACACTTTGGTCATTCCAATTAACCCTTCATTTAAATTTTACCTCTTTCTCTTTCAGTATAAGAGAGTTTTGGGCTGTTGTGAGAGCTATGACACAAGAAGTATTCAGCTTGATTGTTACCATACTATCCAAAGATACCTTTTATATATATTGATTGATAAATTTTATGTATATAAATTTATATATATTGATATATTTATATATCAATATAATATATATTTTAATGTATATTGACATATTGATTTCTACAGCTCATAATGTGCAGATATGAATACATATATGTACATATATATGTATCTATACATACATGAGACAACTCCCTATTTTTTATGAAAGATCAAAGCATATGTTTGGTTAAAAGAAATGCACATCCTAAGACATAGTAATACTAGGAGCTGCAGGAAGCCTGTTAGATGAAAAAAAGGAGAAGCAACATGTGCAGTATTTTAACTGGTTGCCTTTGCAAAGGTACATGCCCAGCTCAGGTGTGTAAAGAATATATCAGAAACCTGATTTGTGCATTTATTTTGGAAATAGTTGCACGTGCAGTCACTTCAATGATCAGCTTTCTGCTTTGCCTCTGGTAATGAGATGACAGAGATTTCAAATTTGTGCTGTCTAGACATCTTCTGAAATTCAACTTTAAATTTGGTAAATATCTTGCATGAATTAAGGGTCTTTGACAACCCACTCACTTCTGCATTTATTTTTAATAAAGTGATTATCTCTTCTCTTGTTTGGCTACCCACACATACTCCCTCAGCCCCACAGTCCCCGCTTCTCTATCCCCCTGCCCCTCAATCTGTTCAATTAAATGTATTCTAGAAACTTGGTAGAGGTAAAATATAAATTAGTATTATTCAGACTGACAGGTTATTTTAGACAATATTGTCCTATAATTCAAGTTATGCAGTTGCTACCTAGAACGTCAGAATAGCCTCTGCAATCAAAATCATTGATGATTCATGATATCTGTATCTTTTAGAGATGCTTTGTAACACAGGGCCAGACTGGGAGTTTAAGTTTAGAAGGAGCATTGTTAATCTCAGGATAATTCTTTATTTATATCCTTTCTTTTATGGAGTTTTTTTACTTGGGTGATTAAAGCATCAAAACCTGCTCTGAGGCTAGCTCTATTTCAGGGCTCTAAAGGAACTCACCACTGAATGAAAATCATTTCAGGAACAATTAGAGAGAAGGTCCGCATAAATTCTTCCTGTATCCAGGGCATTAGCTTCACCCAAGTGTCTCTTGCTTACAGTACGTTGTGACAAAGTAAAAGCTATTTCAGCTGTTGTACTGTGATGGCTGTTATTTATGGAACATAAAAGGATACTGAAATACAAAAGGGTTTGAAAAGACCAGGGTAAGATCAGATAAAAAAAAATGAGAAAGAAACAGGCATCTTGGGATGGTAACAACCCTGCCATGTACTGACAGGGAGGTTGTATATTTTTAGAATATACTGAAAGGAATGGTGCTTTTACTTAGGTTTTTATGGTTTACCATGAGATGCAATTTTCTGGCCTTATATGCAGTTGTAACAAAAGTCAGAGAGATTTTATGATAGCTGCCAGAGTTCATAAATGATGGCATACACTAAAATATTTATAGAACTGTAAAATCTTGATTTCTCTCTGGTTTAGCAGATGGGGTCCTAAAACTGGTTCCCAGATTGTCACATTTCTTTACCCTTTGATGACAATGAAGCCTGTTATCACTTTTTCCCCCCTCTGGAAAGCAAGTTCACTAGTGTAATCAAGTTCATACTTCTATCCAATTATACACACCAGGATCTCATGAATTAAGATGTGTCAGACATATAAGATTTGTAATTATTCAAGGCAAAGGGCCTATTGTTAAACACCAGGATCTGAGGAGCCTTGCCATGTCTCTGACCAATGACCATTGACTCATGGCAGTATAATTGCTGGTGAAAATCTGCTTCCTGGTGATTAGGCTGCATCCACACAGCGCAGATAAATGCTACTTGTATACTAGAAGTGATGAACTTAGGTTTGCCTGTTTGGTGGCAGCAGTATAGCACAGCTATTTGCTTCTCTTCAGGATGCTTTTTTGTCCTCAGAGAAAATGTCTGCATCACTGCTAAACTCAGCTGTACTTCAGAATGAAAAATGATGATTGCAGAAGTAGAAGAAATCATCTCTGAAGTAGAATTTTTCCATTACTGATCAGGATTTAATCCACATTAAAAGACTTTTCATTAAAATTGAAGATACTGAAGAGAAAACATCAAGTAATGTTCCTTCTGTATTGTATTTTCACCTGAGATTTTCTAGGCTTTTGCAGATAATAAATGAATGAACATGCAGTACCTACATATATACACATTTTGTTGCAATAATTGTCAAAATATTTACAAGACAGAAAAGCAGAACAGGACCTGGGGTCCCATCTTTCCAGAAAAACTGGAAACATCTTCACTGCTGAACTTAGTGCCTCAGGCAAAATGTAAATTAGCAAAACAGGGGATCAAGAGGAGTAAAAATGGTGTGACAAATATTTTTTTAAAGCCCAAAGCCATCTCAATCTAGTGTCATTTCTCTGTATTTAAATAAGTGCAAAAATCTGAACACCAAAATAATGATGAATCTTAATGAATTTTTTAGGCATATTATTAGTGGTATCTAGTGGCATTATGCCTCTAGAGGTGGAAGACATGACAACCAGGCACACATACCTGAATGCCAGGGAGAACTGTAGTAAGTCTGAATACCAGAGTTCAGAGTTTGGTCTTCTAAAAGATCCCAGTAACAAGCACAGCTTCACCAACAGAAGCAAATCCATTTGTAATGGCTGAGAATGTGGACAAGGTAATGAGTGGGATTATTCTGTGATTTTGAATGATTTGTTTGTTTGTTTTTAAACAGAAAATGCTTTATTTCTTAGCTTATAGTTCCTAGCTTCCTGACTCCCCGCCTTTAGGGTTTTCTTTTCCTTTCTCTATTTCTATCAGGAGAACAGAAGAACAAATAAATGATAAATAAAAAGAGAGCAGGGAAAACACAGAAGTTAGAGAAATATCTCTTACTCAGATTCCGTAGGCAGAGCTTTTATGCAAACTGCAGTGATTAGTATTTTCATTTATGTAGGAAATGTTTATTTCTTCAATAAAATGACTCTCATTTCCAAAAATGCAGTATTTTTTTCTTTCTCTCCCTCTCTCCTCCTCTCTTTTTATGTGTCTCCTAGTACCTTTTTGTTTGAGTATATCCCACATTTTTTTTAAAAATAGACAGAATAAAAACAATAAATAGCAAGGTATCTTTTTTTTTTTTTAATGACATTTATGAGAATTATCTTATTGAGTATTAATAAGGTTTGGTCTGTTTGTGTGGATATGAGAACTACTTTAACCAGATGGCCCTATCTAGACATTGTTTTGCTTTAACTTCTATATGTGTTACCTCACCAGCTTGATTTCAAGTCAGACATTAGGTATTGAGGCATAAGGTATTGAGAAAAGAGCTGGAAATTCATTGATGGCTGCATTGCAAATGGAAACCTATCTTTGATGTGCTGGTGAGTTTGGTTTGGTAGGAAAACCTGAAGCTCCTCATTTTGTTTCCATTTTTCTGTTGTCTTTTGGAGGTAGAAGGTTAGATGATATGCAACATTACATCTGTTGCACAGAACGTGTGCAGTTGTGTTGTTCTTATGAAGGAAATGTATGACCACATGAGAACCAAAAATGCCTGACCATTGGTTCTAAATCTGCTTGTCAGAGCTTTCAAACATCTGCCAAATGGCACTGTGTTTTCTTGGTTTTATTTCTTATTAGAGAACAGAGTGTGAAGTCTGCATTAGAGCTGTGGTGCTATAAGTACGCAATACCTCTTTATCCAGTGATGGATAGGGGGACATACTCGTCATCAACAGTAGGAGAACTGCAGGAAAAGTAGGAAATGCATTTTCCTTTGAGAAAAGGTGGATTGAGATTGGTGCTAGTCAGCCAGGTTTCTTTGATGCGGTAAGAGTGCAGACCCATACAACAAACTTCCACTTCAAGAGTGTTTAATTAATTCTTGAGCATGGACTCTGAGGTCATGAACATGTATATCTGGCATACTTTTTTATCAATTATATTCAGTTTGGGCATATGAACCTGCAAACCTCAAGCTGTATACAGTTTCTCCGCCTTTAGTAGTCTCTCAAAAAAAAAAACAAACCCAAAATCCAGCTTTTTTTTTTTTTTTTGCGCTTGGCTGTGTCTCTAGTGAACAACAAGGTAACTTCTGTAGAACTCCTCATTTTTTTTCTCCCAAATGCATTCTTCCTGCATCCTAGCTGCTTGTCTGAAGTTAAGTCTAATTAATTTCTAGCCTAAACAAGCTGTTTGGTTTCCCTAGAAGAGAAAGCCAGCGCTGCCAGATAATAGCTTGTCCCATCCTGAAATGCATTTTATATAATTTGCTTAAATTATTTGATGGGAATGCAAGTAATTTATGTCAAATAATAAGAATATTTTTAGGTCTGAGGTGTGTTGGAAAGCCTAAGGTTTAACTTCTTGAAATACTACATCATCTTTTTACATTCTAGATACCCTGATTGCTGTGAAATTTACTGCATGGTATTGTTCACCAGAGGCATTAGAATAAAGGGTGCTACACATTGGAGCTACTCTAGCATTATTTTCATTATAAAAATAGATTGTGATATTTGGCTTTGTTTCCTTTTTGCCTTGCTTTGTTTGGCCATTTGTGATTTTCTTCACAGTAAGATACAGATCAATCATGAAATACTGTATAATAATTGTATATAATAATACCGTATAATGTAAAAGAATGAAGTATATAAGAATGAAGTAGTACATAATATACACTATTCTGGGTATATAATTATGGAAAATTTGTTACCAAGCATAATACCTGCTATCATAGCTTTTATTTGACATAGTTATGATAAAAATCCTATGATTTTTGCATAATTTTCAATTTTGATCTGGAATATTACTACTTTCAACCATGCACACACCAAAAAAATTATGAAGTGTCTGGATCTTTCACAATAACAGAGCTATATACATGGAAAAATACTGGAACCTAAGAAAATCCACAAAAATATCTGTCATACACATATAGGTTAAACCAGAAAAAAATACTTTTAAGGTATTCAGACTAACTCTGTGGTACTCATTTGGAATACGATGTGCTATTTCACAAGTGGTACATATAGGTATATTTTTCAAACTTAGGTCTAGATGCCTTACAACAAAATTTTGTATCACATGATTTTTCATACATTTCTGCTTGTGCTTTGAGGTGTGAGTTCAGCCCCTGGTGCACAGTGTGACAAAAAAAAAAGTTTTTCAGCTTCAGCAGTACAACTGGAACAGATAATGTGATAAAATGTAATAAACTATGAGTGTTTGGGTGGTTGTGTGTTCAAAAATTACAGGTGCAGAACACCTGGGAATTTTGAGAGAAAAATAGTATTATGAAATGTCATTGTATATCTTGATAGGAATTGTTAGCATCATGTAACTGTCATGCAAGAAAAACAGTCAGTTAGTCTCCCAAAAAAATCCTGAAACATTTGTAAAATTGCTTTACATAGTTTAATATGGTCAATAGAGTATGGAAAATTAAACAAAGTGCTCTTGCTGGAAGCCAGTGAGAAAGTAGGAATTAACTAGTGGGCATTTCATCCCATTGCTATAGCTCTAAGTTGATGCTCTGGAATCAACTGTGTGCTGGAATTACCATGTTCTTTTCATAACACATTTTTAGGTGGTGAGATACTAAACATGATAGTAAGCTTGTCTTAAATAAAAGCTTGAGAGAAAAAAACCATATAAAACCTGCAAGGTTGGTCATAGGCTTTACAGTTATGGTCAAAAAGTGAGTTTAAATTTGGTGGGTAAAACCTTGGTCCCAATGAAAGTTTTAACATTCAACTGAGATTGAATGTAGAGGGAATGCATGCAGCCCGTGACTTCAGAGGTATCTGAAACCCCACATAGGAGGGGAAAAAATTTGCCCGTATATGCTCACCATGTAACTGATTAAATAATGTCTCTGGACACATTTATTTTTAACATGACTAGAGGTGAAGTAATTACATTTCCACCAGCAATGAGGCAAAGCCCTCATGCTCAGTCTAACAGGAAACAAGTTTCCTAGACAGACACATCTGATTATTCCAACCACTTTTATATAGTTCAGTAAATCTGTTCTTTTGCTGGAAGTACAGTCCTTTCTTTGCCAATATTTCCCATCCGTCCCTGGGAACAGTGCATGGCTGGTAAATCAACACAATTATTATTCTGTTCCATAGGACATACAGTGATTTACATTTATATGCCAACATTTTCTTCCCTGTTGCCCCAGCAAGAGCTGGGAAATGATTTATAAGGATGCAGAAGTGCTGGCACAGATGTTACACAGCCTCAGCACGTTTGCAGAGCACAGCATGGCAGACTGTTCTGGAAGTGTTTATGCACAGGTAGGGCAGGAGGCAGCCTGTGTGCCAGCGGTGCCCTCCCAGCTCCAGTGTGGGGCAAACCCTGGCCCTGCTGCTGGAAAACATATTTGGCATCCATCTTCCTAACAGGTCATTTCTGCATGCTGCACTTTGGGGAGGAGAATTGTTTGGTTCTTGTAATTAGTTGCTTCTGTTGAATTTCTAATGGACCTGTGGGCCATAAAAACCTTTCTGTTTTGGAACAGTTGGCAGCTCCATTTCACATGTTTACATTTTTTTCCTTCTCTTCCCTGCCCACCAGTCCCATAGAGGAGGCTTGGAGGCTGAGTGGATACACAGAATAAAAATGTACTTTGCTATGGAAACTGTCTTCCTCCTTCTTCAGCAAGCTTGGCATGTTTGGGAAATTTTGATCTTGGTTGTAAGTATTATCAGAGCAAATGAAGACTATCATTAAAATCCACATTTCAAATGTTAGCATTCAGGAAAAATAAGCCATTGGAAAGCTAGATTGTGAGCACTGTATTTCCTCTAAAAAATTCAACTTAAGTAGCTTAAAAAGATTTCATATTTCATGAGGTAAAGAAGTGTGGGAGCCTACCTAGTCTAACTGCTGCAGTACTGACCCAAATATTTCCTTTTACTAAACACTGCCATTCATAAACATTGAAGGCCTGAGGCTGAGAAGGGCTAGGAGTTGGCAACAAAAATGAATCCTGCTACTTTTCCACACTGGTCAGCTTGGTGCCACCTGCAAATCTGCTGAGGGGGCACTTGATCCCTTCATCTACGTCATTAATGAAGATAAGAAATAACACTGGTCCCAGTATGGATCCGTGAGGAACACCACTTGTCACTGAAGTCCTTTGGGACTCTAAGCCATTGACATCTACCCTCTGGAGGATGTGACCATCCAACCACTTTCTTTACCTTCTAACAGTCCACTCATCAAATCCATCTCTCTCCAGTTTAGAGGAAGGATGTCATGGAGAACAATGTCACAGGCTTTAGAGAAGTCTACATAAATGAAATCTGTAGCCCTTCCCCTGCCCTCTGATGTAGTCACCCCATGACAGAAGGCCACAAACTTAATCAGACTGGACTTGGCCTTGGTAAAGCCATGCTGGCTGTCCTTAATCACTTCCCTGTCCTCCATGTGCCTTAACATAGATTCTTAGGAGGATTTGTTCCATGATCTTCCCAGGCACAGAGGTGAGGCTGACAGGTCAATAGTTCCCAGTGTCTTCCTTTCTACCCTCTTTAAAAATGTGTCAAAGGCTTTCCTTTTTCCAGTCACCTGGGACTTCACCTGAAAGTACTGGAATTTTCTGTCCAGGGAGGTGGTGGAGTCACCGTCTCTGGATTTGTTTAAAAAAAGACTGGATGTGGCAATTGGTGCCATGGTTTAGTTGAGGGGTTAGAACATGGGTTGGACTCGAAGATTTTGAAGGTCTCCTCGAACCTGATGTGATTCTGTGATACTGTGATTGCCATGACTTTTCAAACATCATGGAGAGTGGCTTGGGAACTATATCAGCTAGTTCTTGCAGGCTTCTGGGGTGCATCTCATCAGGTCCCATAGACTTATGTACATTAGGATGTTAGGGGGTTGTGAACCTGATCTTCCCTTGCAGTGGGAGGGACTTTTCTCCTCTAGTCTCCATCCTGCTCTCTGTCCGCTTGAGAGGTGTGGGAAGAGAGGCTGTCAGTGAAGACTGAGGAAGAAAGTTGTGGAGTACCTCAACCTTCTCCTCATCCATTGCTGTCAGATTTTCAGCACTGTTTATCAGGTGGGGCACACATTCTTTGACCTTCCTTTTCTGGTTAACATACCTGTAAAAGCCCTTCCTATTATTCTTTGCACCCCTTGCCAGGTTCAATTCCAGCTTTGCCTTGGCCGTCCTCACCCCATCCCTGCACAGGTTCAATTCCAGCTTTGCCTTGGCCTTCCTCACCCCATACCTGCACAATTGTATTCCATCTCTATACTTTTCCCAGGTCACTTGTCCTATTACTCAGCCATGCTGGTCTCTTGCCTTCTTTGCCTGATTTCTTGCCCCTGAAGATTGTCAGTTTTCACAATCAATGAAAGACTTCCTTAAAGATCTGCCAGCTCTGTTCCCTTCNAGAGTGGCTTGGGAACTATATCAGCTAGTTCTTGCAGGCTTCTGGGGTGCATCTCATCAGGTCCCATAGACTTATGTACATTAGGATGTTAGGGGGTTGTGAACCTGATCTTCCCTTGCAGTGGGAGGGACTTTTCTCCTCTAGTCTCCATCCTGCTCTCTGTCCGCTTGAGAGGTGTGGGAAGAGAGGCTGTCAGTGAAGACTGAGGAAGAAAGTTGTGGAGTACCTCAGCCTTCTCCTCATCCATTGCTGTCAGATTTTCAGCACTGTTTATCAGGTGGGGCACACATTCTTTGACCTTCCTTTTCTGGTTAACATACCTGTAAAAGCCCTTCCTATTATTCTTTGCACCCCTTGCCAGGTTCAATTCCAGCTTTGCCTTGGCCGTCCTCACCCCATCCCTGCACAGGTTCAATTCCAGCTTTGCCTTGGCCTTCCTCACCCCATACCTGCACAATTGTATTCCATCTCTATACTTTTCCCAGGTCACTTGTCCTATTACTCAGCCATGCTGGTCTCTTGCCTTCTTTGCCTGATTTCTTGCCCCTGAAGATTGTCAGTTTTCACAATCAATGAAAGACTTCCTTAAAGATCTGCCAGCTCTGTTCCCTTCCTTGTCCCTAAGGGTAGACTTGCAGGGGATTCTGCTGACTATCTTCCAGAAGAGCTGGATATCTTCTTTCCTAAAATTCAGGGGCCTAACTTTATTCTTTACCTGACACATATTCCTCAAGAGTGCAAATTCCACCAGTGCATGATCTGTTGGTGACCAACATATTAGGGTAACACTCTCAGGCCCATAACGTGGTTCTTGCGGGGGAGTCCTGTGCAGGGTCAGGAGCTGGACTTCAGTGATCCTTCTGGGTCCCTTCCAACTCAGCATATTCTGTGATTTTCTTCTCCAATTCTATGAACATCTAGCTCCATCTCCCCTGCCATGGGCAGGGACACCTTCCACCAAACCAGGCTGCACGAAGACCTATTCAACCTGACCTTCAACACTTCCAAGAATGGGGCATCCACAACTTCTCTGGGAAACCTCTTCCAGCATCTAACTACTGAGATTATTACTATTAAGTTGATTTTTTTAAAAAAAAAAAAAGTAGTTTCTACGTAGGATATAAGTCAAGGTAAAATGTTACATTCCCCTCATCAGGAGAATAAATAGATACATAAAACTGAAGCACAAAAGCAAAGTACTTTTTGAGGAACACTGGTATAAACTTGAAGAGATTAGTCCTCTGTGAATTCCAAAAAACAAGGGCCTAGATTTTGGGGGAGTTAATGCTGGATATATTGCTGCTTTAATGCAATACATCCATTTTAGGCTTGGCAGAGTGGGCTACAAGACTTTAACACTCAGGGTTTTAGTAGTTTGGTAGAGGAGCAGGGATGATGATGATGAAAATAAAGGGAGAGAATTATACCTTAGACATGGAGATTATGCTCTACCTTCCCAGAATCAAACTTCTGCAATGGCTTTGTGGTTATAACTTAGGGAAGAACTTTGGCCCACATGAGGATGAAATTAAATAATGCAACAAGGATGGGCTCATATTTGGGGCAAATGTCCTCCCTCTCGACTATGCACAATCCCACCACAGGTGGTAGATTGCACACACTTATATTAGGACTAATATTTTCTTTCTGATGGCTGGGTATAGTGAGCAAAACAGGCTTTAGTGACTCCCCATAGTAGTAAATAACCTCCTGTGGGTCCTCTAAAATACCCCAACTCCTTCATTCAGCACTGAGAGATCTCCGAACACTTAGTTCATAAACAACCCAAGCATTTTAACGCACTTTCCTCCTTCTCCCAGGGGATGTTCTTGGCTTGTGTTCTCTCCCTTTATTACAGCTTTAATCTTACAATGTGAACTGGGACTTGTTTACATTTTTATTTTTAAAGGGGTTTTTTTGTGTACATATGTGTGAGAATGCATGCACTAAAGATCTAAATTGACAGATGCCTTTTTGTAGGACTGAAATGACATATCTAAGTTTACTGCTCTCTTCCTGTATTTGCATTTTTAATTACTTGCATCATATTTTATTAGTGTGTTACCTGATGAAGAATTCCAACTAATTAATTTCATGTGGAATTATATGTAGGATTAAGAAAAATTATTCTCGGCCATTTGTGGAGATCAGCTGTGTATTAAGAATATTTGATCCACATCTGAAAGATTAAAGAAAAAAAAAGTAATCAAGAGAAAATAGCTGATTGTAAAAGCTAGTCCCTTTATTTCTGAAGCCCTAAAGATATTATTATTGGCAAATATCCTTTATTACTCACTCTATATACTACACATTAACTCAGAAGTTTTTTCTAACTGAACATCATTCAGTCAGATGACTTTTTCTTCAACCAGTTCAGCCTTAATTTGTAGTAATGCTAATGTTCCACCCATATGCAAAGATTCATTTATTTATTTCCATTCCAGCATTACTCATAGAGGTATAACTTCCCTTTGACCAGGTTTTTTTTTTTTTCTCTCTAATTTTCTTTTTCTAGGTGGAAGTAGGAGAGGGAAAAAAATTGATTAGGAATGTAGGCATTTTATGAAAAGCTACCTGTAAAGGAAGAGGAAAGAAGAAAAGAGAATATGAAATATGACCTGATCCTGCAACACAGTTGAACATACACTCACACACGTGCACATGCACACTCTCTCTCCGTGGATATTTCTGGTTTGGTTCTTTGTCTGTACTGACAACAGATGGTGTTTTAATAAAGTCCAGTAGGAATATTACTGTGAGTAAACAATCCAACGCATGCCAATTTCATAATTGCTGGGTACTGATACAGCCTCTTACCTGATGAATCCAAATTGGGAGGAAACCAACTGTGCACACACCTACTGGCAGCAGCCAAATCCACAGCTGTGGTATGCTCCAGCACTGAGCTTCACCACGGAAGGTAAATTGCAGCTCCAATCATCTTTCTTGGCAGCAGGCTTGGGGAACAGCTGCCATCTGGCTTGTCATCAAAGTATGGTCACCGAGTTTCTGGGAGATGAAATAGCTTGCTTTTTTACCTTGACATGCACGAAGATTGCAATCTTCATCTTTACAGGTATCTCTTAAAATAACATTCTTGGCTTCCTAAGCCAAAGATTTACCAAGTGGGATTTTCTTCTTTAAGTGATTCCCACGCCTATAGGGACTTGAAGTCTAAACCTGTTATATGCTAATTAAAGATTCACACCCACATGACTTGTCAAAGAGATAAATCTTACTCATTTGTTTTCATCATTAACAGGGGGAAAAAATGTAAGTAATACCATGCCTTACATTAGCAGGTTTATGTGGAAATGTTTGTTTTTAATAGAAGTGGAGATGCAGTTAGAAACATTATTCCCACCACTGTTGATATAACCCAGTATGGAAATTGCAACTTGGCAGAGAAGAAGGAGGTGAAAGGCAAAAGAGAGAATTCAAATATTCAGGACCAGCATTCCAGCTAGAAGTAACTGTATAGACAGCACTCAGTAAGTGACTGCTTATTAAGTGTATTACATGATCATTATTTATATATTCAGTCCTTCAAAGATACTCTTCAAGTCAATGGCAGATTAAATCACATAAGAAGGAAGTGAGTTCCCTTCTCTATGGCAGTATCTAAGTGCTTCATTTCAGTTAGTTTCTAGCAAGCCCCAGCACTGCACAGCTACACATCAGAATAAAAAACTTATTTCCATCAGTAATTCTTAGTATTGAGAATTTAATCTTCAAATTCCATGCAAGAGACAAATATTTTGAAATTTTATTTCAGCTTAGATTGGGACACTGGTTGAAATCCTAGATAAATCTTAAGTAAATTAAAATAGCTGTTTAAAATATCCAGCAATGTAATTTCAGGTAATTATTTGACTATATCAAATTGCTTCTTGTTGATGAGACCTAAGAATATTTTTTGCATTATTGCCTTGATATGTTGTATCATTGTCTTTCAAGATATTTTTACATCAGTGAGTCTGTTTTCAGATGGAAAATTGATATTATTGGAAAATTTTCAGCTGTGATACTATTCACAGTCCTTTCAGGGATCAATATTTTTGCTCAGTGACGATTACCTGGCTCTTAGCATGAGAGCAGAACTCCTTTGCTCTGGATTTAGATATGCTATTGAATTCAGAACTTGCAATTGTGGTTCACTTTTTCCTCAGTAAAGGTTTTGTGTGAGAATTTGAGTAAGACAGGCAGAGAAGGCTGTTCCTCCCACTTAAATACCTGCTTTGGAGTTACTAGGTTCTGCTCCTGAGAGTTTGCAGTCACGGTTGCCTGTCTAACCAGAGGAAGATCAGAGGATGCGGATACACAAATAAGGAGTTGTGCTGCTGCACCCAAGCTTTTCCTTACCAGGCCACAGATGGTCTGCAGGGATACAACTTCTGTGGCGCACAAGGTTAAAAAGGTGTGCATAGATATTTTTGTGGGCCCATCTATTGAAAGACATTCCTGCTGAATACCTTTATGATGATTAGTCCAGCTGTCAGTGCTGGGCTGGGTTAGTTTTGCATATGCTTTCTATATCATGGTGTTCTCTCTACAGATAGGCTAAACAACACTTTTTGCCTTTTTAATTCTCTACTGACATTGTATTTCTAAAAGAAAAAAAAAGAAAAGGCAGGTGAATAGGAGTGGATACATGCTAGAGGAATAGCTATTTCATGCACACTAAAAAAATGTACAAGAAAGTGTTTTGGCAAGAGCTACTGTGCTGTTCAGTACCTCCTGCAGAACTGAACAAAATCTCTATGGGAAAAAGGCTTGGTGGAGATCCAAGGCATGTGTTCATGGTAGCTGCCTGACACAGCAGTCTGCCTGCACAGTGCTGCTGATGGACAGAAAATGAAGCTGTCGTATGGAAATGCTTAGCAACTTTCTTCTGGAAAAAAATTGCTCCCAAAAGAAGTTTATGTAGAAGATGAAAAATTGGTCCCTGTGGGTTTCTCTAGCTCTGAGATTGGCAGACCTGGAGATGTCAGAAAATGCTGACCTCTCTATTACAATTTGGCCACACCCATGCCTGAGTGGCATTTCAATGCAGTAATTGCCTGCTGGATTGGAATCTCATCAGCCCATGAAATTTCAGGTTTTCTGTGGAAGGAAAACACTGCAATGCTTCCAAAAAATCATGGGGACTGTGAGATGTGGTGGTTTCAGCTGTGAAGCGAAATTGGATGCCTGTGACAGAACTACTCATCCTGTCCCTGTATTCTTTCCATTCCCAAAAATTAGGATCAGAAGACTTAGGAATTAAGAATCAGGTCATGTCATATCCAGAAAATATTCCAGTCAGGGTTATGTTGCAGTGACCCATTTTTTGAAAGCCCTGAGAACAGAGAGTGGACATGCGAAGGCAGTACGTGCTGTACACTGACAAACACTGATTCACAAAAATTGTATTTTCTTTTAATTGAGAGCAAAGGTTGTGAAATCACTTTCTACTCCAGGACCTGGGGCTCTAAACATTGACTTATAGTAGAACAACTTAATTTGGCCCTGAGCCAAAGCAGAAACAATGACAGAATCTGAAAATGGATAGGAGAAGCAGTCATAAATCTAGCACTTAAGAAGGATTGATCCAGCATAGTGATGAGAGGTGTTTATCTCATGCATCAGCCAACCTTGAGATCTCCTGACCTGCAATCAATTCAGTCCTGTACAAGAGCTGTTGTCCATGCCTTTTCAATATCCAGTAAGAATTTGAGGTTTATATATAGGGTGCAATATTCAAAGTAAGCTTTGCTGGGATATTCTGAAAGACCTGCTTATTGTGTAGGCAGTTCTGTGTTCCTATCTCCTCCTACGTTCATGGAAATCTGTGTCAGATTCCTGGCATCAGTAGCTGCTGGGAAAGGGTTAACATTTTTACCCGGAAAATCAGCCTTAGTTTTCCATAAGTCAATCCAATTCTGTCAAATTTGATGACCTTTTTTGTTGGAATGCCATTTACAAGTATGACTAAATTATTCTCCAAAGTTGAATTGATACCTAAAGTAGATATATATTCCTCTAAAAGAAATAGAAGATATATTACCTTACCCTTCAATGCTCTAACCAACACTTCAAATGGAATGGAGAGTGCCCATTTTCACTGTTCTTTAGAACAATTCTCTGAAAAGACTTTACAGCCTGAGTAATATGGTGGGGTTTTTTGGGGTACAAGTATCCTATTTCTTTTGGTATAGGTCCATTTTCACAGAATCACAATATCATCAAGGTTGGAAAAGACCTCTAAGACCATCAAGCCCAGCCTTTGACCGAACACCACCTTGTAAACCAGATCACATCACTGAGTGCCACATTCAGCTATTTCTTGAACCTCTTCAGGGATTGATGACTCCACCAACTCCCTGGGCAGTCCGTTCTAATGCAGTCCCCCCTTTCAGTGAAAATGTTCTTCCTGATGTCCAGCTTGGACTTCTCCAGACACAGCTTGAAGCCATTTCCTCTTGTCCTGTCACTTCTTACCTTGGAGAAGAGACTGACCCCCACCTGGCTATAACCTCCTTTCAGATAGTTGTAGAGAGTGATAAGGACATTTCTGAGTCTCATTTTCTCCAGACTAAATACCCCCATCTCCCTCAGCTTCTCCTCATAGGACTTACTCTCTAGACCCTTCACCAGCTCTGTTGCCTTTCTCTGGACTTGCTCCAGCACATTTCTAGCCTACTTGGCTCTTGCTGCACAGCTCCAGAAGAAAGTTTGTCAATACTTTACCTAAAAAAACTTTCTCATATTTATTTGTGGCTCAACTGCAATATTTAGACCTTATTGTGGAGACTCTTGCAGAATTACACAGCCACAGACACTGAGATAAGCTTTGCTTTACGGTGACCGGCCCCCATGCAGTCACACCTCCTCCACTCATGTGGCCTGTTGGTAAAGACAGTGTACATTTCACAGTTAAACAGGGAAGTATTTAAAAAAATAAATTCAATCTCCAGCCCAACAAAGGACATGCATAGTTTTAAGTACATCGATATTGCTTAAAGGCAACTAGACTGTTTGGATGGACGAACTGATATATGTGCTTGGAAGTGAAAAGCTCCACAAAACCAGTAAACAACTTAATGACATGCAAGACCAGTTCTCTTTTAAAAACAACAGAAGAAAATCTCTAAACAAAACAAGACCAAAAAAACCCCAAAACAGAAAACAATCCCCCCACCAAAACAGCCTCAGACCAAGACTTTTTTCCAAGCCAGCTCAATACCCAGCATGGAGGTGAGATTTTTCCAAATAGCTCAGCTCTCATTTATGCTCTTAAATACAGGCCAGATTTTTATAAATGCTCACAATCCAGTGTTTAGAGCTCTTTGGACATCTGGCCACTTATTTCTATGCCAGAGCTCAAGTCTTCTAGAAATCTGGTCCCAATTGAGTATGCTTGGCTCTTTTGAAAATCGCATCCCATGGAAACTACTTTTATAATGACATTTCTTTTCCCCAAAAGGAAAAGCCAGGACATGTAAGTATTTTATGGACAATGTCCACACTTCAAATACAATTGCTGTCACTTTTTCTTGTGCCTATTAAAAGTCCTAGACAAAATAATATTTTCTGCTGCTCCTCCAAGCATTTGGGGCAATATGCACACAGAAAGATGAAATAAAGTTTTATTCTATTATTACATTATATTTCTTCAAGAATGAAACTAAAGGAGGAGTCGCAAACAGAAAGAGGCAGGAAAAAGCTACACAAAATGAATGGATATCATAGCAAGACCTGAGTTTGTTATGCTGTGTGTAATGAAGAGTCAAGTGTCTTAGAAATAATCACAGAAAGAAAAAAATTATTTTATCTGAGATGGTCTTAAGACTAATTAAGCTGCAGAATCTTATTTTCCCTTGCCAATGTAACTGGCCCTTTAATATTCATATTTACAGCCCAAAGTCTATGTTTATGACTGCTATCCTGCTCTGAACAAGGACTAGCAAAGATACCCTGACAGAAGCATCTTTACTGCTCTCTGCAGTACTGCCTATCCCATTGGAGATGCTGCTGTCTCTGCACAAGCAGAATCCAAGTGCCTAAATAGTAGATACAACAGCATCATTTAACAGCTACTCTCACAAAGGGTGAATAAGTATCTTTAGGAGTTTAAACAGCCTCATTTTTACAGAATCCACAATGCAGATTCTAGCAGGGAGCTTGCTAGAAAGTTTAGAGGTCTCATTTTCCATCTGAAGAGACAAATAATGAAAATTAAGTAGCATTCCAATCCATCAACTGCTGTGTCTTTCTCTACCTCATTCCTTACCAATAATCATGGACATATAAATACTGGAGGTGGAGAATGCCTATTAGATCATGTAAGTCATCTCCTTGCCAAGGCACAGGCATTCCCTCCAGTGACCCTCCTCCTGGACAACTCCCAGAGCTTTTTCAGCCATCGCAGATGGCGATGATTTCATTGCACCCTGTCAGAGACCATGTCCACAACAGAAGTATTTCCTTCTCTTCTGGAGTCAACCTGATGATGCTCAGACAGCATTCTTCATACAGGATTGCCATCTCCCCATCCAGTGCTGGAGTACTAGATCATGCATCTGTGATGTCAGCATCTACTAGTCCCAAATCCCAGAGGAGCAGTGCTGGCAACCAACAGCCGGTTCCTGGAAATTCCTGCCTGCAAACTTTGATCTCTCCAGCAGCTGCCATAGAAATGCAGATGGGACACAGTGCACAGTGAATGCCCCATGTGCTGGAACATGGCCACCACATCCATTTGTGCACGTTGATGGGTAAGGAGAAAATAGGTAGATGTCACCCTCTTAACTTCCCTTCCATCAACCATCTCTACTTATGCCATGAATGAGAGAATTTCACCTGCACCTTGTAAATCTTGGATTTTAAACTGTGAGCCACTGTTCAGCAATAAGGAGCTCACCTTTTCCTGGATTTCAGGACTCACTTTAATGTGGAAGTACTTAGCCAGGATCCAAAGTAGTAGTTTGGTAATTAAATGCACCCTAGGCAGCATATAGGCAATTAAATCAAAGGGAACGATTAAAAAATAAATAACAATTACATTGCCTAACTATTAAGGGTAGGAGAGCCTATCCAGGAACCTCTGTTTACACCACAAAGCTTATTTATAGCCTTGAAGTGATGTTACCACATGCATGCAGGGTTGCCCTCACCTTAGTTGGACAGAGCACTGCGGAGCCAAAGCCCTGTAGGGCTTTGCAGCCGCACTGTTCCTATATCTGAACCTCAGATGTGATGGGCCTGGGGAGGTAGGAGTGCCCCAGCAGCACTGTCATTACCCCAGTGCACAGTCACTGTCAGTCAGAGACATGGTGTGAAGGCCTGAGGGGGAAGGGGTGTGGTGCAGTCAAAAAGGAAAGTCTGCCTTTTGGAAAATGGGATTTGATTAGTAGGTTGGAGTTCTTGCACATGACTGGGAAACCTGAGCCAGGCACCCTGTTTGAAAGTGTTTGAACTTAGTTCCCAGAAGGAATGATATTTCTGCCAGCTCATCTTCCCATCATGAGGAATGAGACAGTCATCTACATTCAAGAGACTGATTTACAGTTCTAAGTACAAGAAACCATATCTTGGCTTAAAGTAAGAGTTTTAAAAACCTGTTTGACTCAATGCTTTGCGTTGGCAGCTTTGTATGGCAGTGGAGGAAGGTGTTGTTCCTGGGCTCCATGCAGCAGCATTTTGCATGAGTTCATTTTGATAAACCCTCTGCCACTAATCTCAGTGTTGGGACTGTTGAGACACACAGCTTCCTCTGTTTTTTGTATGTGGACCTTGGCTTTTTGGATTCTGCACATTGAAATGAATACTTTCCAAGTCCCTTTTAAGTTCCAGTTCTTAGGTCTGCTCTCTGTCTCTCTCTCTCTGTGCTCCTCCACCCAACTCTTTTTCTGTTTTCTACCAAGATAACACATTTTGTATTACCAACAAATAAGCACAATGATGCTTTCCTTAAAAGCAAGCTTTTTGGCTTATTTTTCCCTTTTGATGTATTTGGTCTGCCTTTCTCTAAGCCAGTAATTTCCAATGTAAAATAAAAACAAAGAAATTCCGGTGATGGAACATACAATACTCAGGAGACTCTTAAATGGAGTGGGAGCATAAATTGAATGTTGAGCTACATAAAAATTGATAAGTTTGATTGAGTTGGGCTTTATTTGTTAGGTTTTTTTAAAATAAGTTTTTGTATAATAGCAACCCAGCTGACATGTTCCTAAGAAATTATGCCAGAAGATATATACCATCTTACTTGCACATTTCTGTGGATTCTGACACAAGATGTTTCATCCATATCTATATGTAACCAAGGGGCTTTCCCTGTTCCTGCAACATGGCTGCATGCTATTTATTGGACTACTCCATAATGAGAATAATAAACAGGGATACATTTCTACTGTAACCAATATGTAAATACAGAAACTGAGGGGATTAGGAGTACAAAGCTAATCAGCAATTTCTCTGGGATCAAGGTGACCCATGTAAAGCCATTTTGAAAAATTGTTGCAAAATTTGCTTTATCTTAAAATGAGATAGCTGCTTAGTGCCAGAGCAATTGTTTAAGATCACTGCAGTGAAACTAGTGATAATGCAGTGTTGAGATGGTCAACATTTCACAGAGTGGAGCACTTAGCCAAAAGATATAGAAAATTCTTGCTAGAACTCTCACCTGGAGCTGACTTGAGAAAGAGAGAATTTACTCTCAATACTCATCTGGTTTCACTGGGAGCTGTATTACTGGCAGATGATGAAGACTGACTTGCTTTCTTTTGGGGGCTTCACCAGCTCTTGTGGCTGTCTCGTGTGGAAGGACTGTGTCTCATATTAACAAGAACAAGGTATAGAGATCTGAGGGCTGTCACTGCCAAAAGAGTATAGCAAGCCATATCCTTAAAAGTCAACATTTCTGCTAAGTGTGATGTCTTAATGAGTGATTACTGGGTTTATTTCCTTAGAAGTATTCTGAAAACATTTTTAAGACCTGAGTAAATTTTATTATGCTTTTTCAGAGACTAGTTTGCATTCTGAGTGGAACTGCCTACTAGGACAAGCTGCCTCAAGATGTTTTGTTGTTGAGGATCAGGGACATAGGGCAGAATTGGTGTGAAAAAGCTGCCATCAAAAGCAGTGGCTGTTGGCTCTGAACATGGAGGGGCTGCAGGAAGAGACCTTCAAATTTGCACTGTGGCACCCATCAGGGAGTAGTGGATGGGTCTTGCAGAAACAGCATTTGTCCCAAGCAGAGCAGCACTCTGAGAGGTAGCACTCCAGTCCTGCCCTCAGATATACCCTAGTCAGAATTTTACAGAATGGGCAGAAAACTTATACAAAATTCACTACTGGATATAATTTGCTTGCCATTGCAAACAAATAGAAAAACAAAATATACCAAATATGCTACTTGTGCCTACATATGCAGTAAACACCTTATTGCATTTTCATTTATAAAATCATTTAGCTTCATCATCAGTGGGAAGCCTGGTTTCCTTCACTGCATTTTTTCTCAGAGAAACCAGCCCCTGAATACTGCAGTGACACAGTAGACATTCAGCAGGGCATTGGTCCCATCACATTAGGCTCCGTCACATCACATCAGTTGATGTGACTGACAGAACCCGACGTCTCATGTCACAGCAGGGCACCTCACCCCGCACCGCGAGTTACAAAGATGCACTTTCTAGCAAAGTAAAATAAAGATGAATTGAAATGATGTTGGGTGGGGGAACATTCTTCAGGTCTTCCCGGTCAGAGCAATCTAAAAGCAAATTGTATTCCAGTTTTTTTATTGGAGTAAGATGGGTGAGATTTATGAGATACAGAGAGGCTCTACGTAATTAGCTTCTTCAGAAAGGCTGATTTTATTAAAATGCAAAAGGAGATTAAGAGACAGTAGCTTCCTCAATAAACATCTTGTAAATTTGTGTGTATTTAAGCTCAGCAGGCATTAAGCTATCTATTATATGTGTTTGTATGTTGTATGTGGTTATATCCCTATACACAGGTAGACAACAACTGAATAAAATGCTTATACACACAAGGGAAATAGCTACAACACTGCATTGCATTTTACATTTTGAGGTGTCTCGATAACTCACACTCTTGCCTGTGAAAAAGCTGCTAATACCATGTCCAGTTGTACTGAAGGGTGAAACAACTGCCCAGCCCCAGACTGGGTAACTTTTTTCTAGGCTAGTGGTATCTTTTTTTCTTGTTAATCTGCAAGGTCCTCAGGACTGCCTTCAATTTCCATTTGTTTTAGAGACAGACATACTTTCTTAATCTCACTGTTGCTCCATTTTTAAAAAGTTGTTTTTGTGTTCTGACTCTTTAAAAGAGTGAAGTTTCTCTTCTGCTTGTTCAGTGTGCAGTGGAGAACATGTGTATCAGCTCTACTGTGCTGAAACACCCTGTACTGCTGAAACCCTGAAAATCACAAAGTATATATATAAAAAATAGATATATATTTTATACTGTATATGTATTACCTACTGATATTGCAATGATAAGTATATTTTACAAGAATGCATACATATATATGTACATATTAGCAATTAATTTACATTAGTACCTCATGTTCATCAGAGGTTTTGAAGTGCAATTATTTTCAGAGGCTTAGCACTGCAGTACTTTTCATGTACAGATTGCATCCTGTACCCTGCCTCGAGACCCCACACTCTTTTATCCTACACTTACAATGTTTTCTTTCATGTTCATGCACCCTTTTCTCACAGTCCCTTCAGACTCATCCCTTCAACCCGCTTCAATCACTCTCAAAGCACTTTCCCCTTGGCACTCCAGAATGTCTTCTGCTTCCCCCATTCATTTATTGCTTACTACTGCAATCCCTGTCTGTGGAAATCAGGAGGGGCCCCCTTCCCTGAGTCAAGCTGAATTTCCTCACTGCAAGCAGTGGAAGTGGCAGCTACCATCACGACCATGGTCATCCTACCTTTTCCTGGGAAAGCTTTCTAGAGAGGAGAGCCAGCTCCACTGAGATGGGCTTGACACGTGCCCCGCAGAACATAACAGACAGTGGCTGCTCTTCAGGAAAGGGGGAAAACAACCTGAACTCTGAAACAGAATATTTGACCTCAGCCTTTCAAAACAACAGTCACACCAAGCCTGTGTGAGAAGAATGGTAAAGAAAGCTTCAGGAGTGTGAAAAGGCTCTTTCCCCATCCCTGTTCATGCGTATTTAGAGCAATTCAGCCTGTTGGCCTTGATACCTGGTGGCTAGTTGAAATCACTATGCATCATGTTTTTCATTTCATCAGAAACACTGCTATGTGAGTTTCCCTCCTAAAACTTTCTACTTTGATGGCATTTAGAACTAGGTGTTACCCTTTCATCAGTAAAGGCTAATTTCCAGTGCATTAACTGACTAAATATTCATATAGAAATAAACTCAAACTTGTCTATAAATGGCAGCTTTTAATTAAACACTCACTTATTCTGCGACTAAACTGTGAAGTTTGGTTTGAGATTTGCCACAGAAACACTGAGCTGTCTAAAGTATGAGTGAAATATACTGCGTCTGGAAAAAATATTCATGATGCTCTGAGTGTCTATTACCATTAAACACTGAAACACAGTTTTTCATCTTATCTGAATTCTTTTCTCTGGTTTTGCTTTCCCGTGGCTGCTGAAGAAAATATTTGTCTCTAAGACTTTATTGATAGGAAAGTAATGTGGTTTCTGCAGCCTGACTCATGCTTCTGTACTGAAATGTGCCACGGAATATTCCTTAGGATTGGACACTGACCCTCTCTGCTATTGAATGGTTAGTTTGGGCTCTTCCATGGCTTTGGACTTGCTAGCACCACCAGCCAATATCACCCCGAGCAATTCCTAGGCATGTTTCAGGAGATTTGAAGGGGAACAGATAATTTCCAGTGCCCCGTCTGTGTGCAACTGTCCTATTTTAGAAAGTAAGAGTGCTTATTTCAGGTAATCCAGGACATTTGGTGCTAGTGGTGTCATCACCAAAGCATGGTCCCCTATCTGCCCAAATTGCCTGTGTTGTGCCCATGTTGGTACCCGAGCTGACTCGAAAGCTGTGTCGATAATTCAGCTGCTGCTGCTGGCATCAGTGGGAGCGGCCAGGTGCTCAGGGCTGCTGTCATCAGGCCAGGTATGCACAGCTGTATTTAAGTAGCTGAGATTTGCAAAGTGATGATTTCTGTGTATCTGGTTCCATGAAGATATATACAGAGGAATACAGAAGGCTGGTTTTAGATTCAATGGCAGAAAACAGATACGGAGCAGTGATTTGTGAAACACTATCAAGTTGCACGCTGAGAAGAGGAAATCACCTCCCTCACTCAATCGCCCTGGTGTGTTAATCTGACAACTCTGCTAGTCAGCACTGACTGCAGTAGGTCTCTGTTTGTAGTGTGATGGATAAAACAGCAGCTGTTTTGATTTGTATTATCATGTACACTGGGATTTTCCAAGATAATCTATAAGGGAATGTATAACCAAATTCAATAACATATGTTGATTGTATCTCCCTTATGATCCTTTAAAAAGCCTTTTAGAATATTATTTGCTGCACGATATAAATGCTCCAGAAAAATATTTATAGTCAAATGATGCCTGATTTCTTTTTAAATATACCCTATTAACATCTCAGGACAAAACATTATGAAGTTGAAATTGCACTACACCTTCATGCATATGCATTTTCATTCAGTAACCCATGATGTACACCTACAATATTTCAAATGACAGGGTTGTTTTTTTATTTCCTAAATAGGCATGAGTATGGGAAATTGTGTAACAGTTAACTTTTTTCCTGATATGTTCCCCCCAATTTCCTGATGAGGATATCATGATTATAAGCTGTGTCGTGTTTTTGGGTTTGTCTTTTTTTTAAATTCAGCACTTTAATGAAAGCTTTTAATTTCCAAAATATATATTACTTAGATGGAAGTTATAGTCAAATTTTCTGCATTTATTTTTATAGGAACACTATTAGATCTGCCATAACTTCTCAGGTATTATTTTTCCCTTTTTTAGACATTTACATGATATTTCAGATAAGCCTTCTTAGACATATTACAGGGTAAAAGACAATTTCAATTTAACTTAATTTCAGAGAATTGGTTGTAGTCATAATCCTTGTATTTCAAAGGCTAAGGATATATTTTCTGAACATTTTCTTTTTTGAGGCTACTGATTTATGCCTAACTGATTAAAACCAGATAATTCAAGATGTAGAAATTTTTTTTAGAAAGTAGCCCTTTTTTATTTTCCTTTAATCATTTCAGTGTCAGAAAATGACATGTTGAACAGTTAATAAAGTTACAATTATTATAATTCTTATTCCTTGTATTTATCAGATTCACCTGAATCTTTTGTGCTTTGCTACATATCAGGGTGTTTTAAAAATCTCCTGGCATTTTTATCATTAGTTATTAGAACTGAATATTCCTCTTTTCTTACCTATTGGTGGATCATTTTCTATGTCATGGAATTCTTTCAGAAACAACCTTCCTTCAAAACTTCTTTCAGGCTCTGATCATTAGAAAAATGCTAGGGTTTTATTTTTGCTTGGTTTTTTTTTTTTTTTTAATTCAGATTGACTAACATCAAGTCAACTGATCCTAGAAAATATGAGGAAAAACCTAAATATTTCGTGATTAGTTGTTCCTGTGGATTTATTTAAGGTATTATGAATATCAGCATCACACTAGCTGACTTAAAAAACCTATTTTTAAGCCAAACTACAAAAGGACAAATTTAATATTTCCGATGCCCCTAAAACCTAAAACAAAACAACAAAAAATTCAAAGACTTTAATTTTCTAAGAAAGATCCAACTGAAAAAGGTCTTTAAGTGACAGAGAAAAGACTAAAATATATTAAGTGATAGGTTTTTAAAAGTGAGAGTTATGCACAGGAATTTTTAAAGCTCTACAAATCCCTCTTGCTCTTTCTCTCTGAAAATAAATGTGGTTAATCTGTCTATCTGAAAAAAAAATCATTAAACAACTATTCCTAAATAATTTTGTGCTAGTGGAAGACAGAGAAATACTAGGTAGAAAGCAAATTTCTAAACTCATTTACTGATTTGCATCACAAAAAAAGAGAGTGAAATTAAGTTTATTCTTGGTGTTCTAGTGGGACACTCTCTTCCCCATTACAATTAATTTGGCTAATAATCAGGCTAAATTAACTTTCTCACCCAAAATAACAGGTGAAAATCAAAAGCACACTACAGTATGATTGCAGCTTGTGTTTCTTCATTACACATTATAAATACACATCACCCAAATAAAAAATGAATGACAGGGTAAAGGATTTTTTCAGTACATATTTGGGTTGAATGTGTAACTCAAGAATGAATTATGGAGGTCATTCCAAATATGTGCTGACAATATGTCTTGCAGAACAAGAGCATCGATATTGCCAATGTCCAGCTTTCAGAAATTTTGAGCCAGGTCACTGAATACTGAAGTAAATTACAACCCAGATGTTCACCAAAGAAGTTTACCAAAAAAAAAGCTTTATTTGCTGGTCTTTTTGGTTGTGGGTCCTGAAGAGTCAAATCCTTAAATTTTTCTCTACAGCTATATGCTCAATAAGTGCACCATATTTAAATGAAAGTCGAGATAATCTTATAACCACTTGATTGTAAGAATGTGTTTTTAGGAAAAAAAATACTCAAACACCTGATCTTTATAAAAATGGTAATAAAACTGTAAGAGCTAGAAATGATGTGATGTAAATGTTAGGGGTTTCCACTTTAGTATGTCGCACCTTGTAGTTTTTAGCAATTTTATTAAGATAATTGATTTCCTTTCTCCACTTAATTAGTGAACCCTTGTTTCATTAATTCAGGTGAATTCAGTGGAGTCCAAGGGTATCTCTAGATTTGGTACAGACAAACCTAACCATGTCTCTATATTAAAATATCTAGCCCAGCTGTATCACCCTGCTGGTCAGAGGTTTTGCCTTGGCGGCACCTGTGTGTATATCATTTGCTCTGTGTGCATCTAGGGAAGAAGTGTTGATGGACTGCTGGCACCAACACCTCTTGCATGTCAGGGAAGGAAATCATTGCTGATGGAAAAAAATTCTCTGGAAGGTTGCATTTAAACACAGCCAGTGATCGTGAAGCTGGGACCATGCTGGTGGCACCTTGCTGGCTGGAGTAGTCTCACCCATACTATGGCATCACTGCAAAGGGCAGCCGGAGCACACTTCCTCTGATCCCATCTTCCTGCCAGCACTCTCCTGCTCCCCTGCCTGTTGTTCTGCACACCTCACCCTCAGTACTGAGGGCATTTCTGCCTGGCTACCTGACCACACGGAAGAGAACATCCCCCATTAGGGCAAGATATGCATTTTACAGGAGACAGCTTGACTTTTAAAAAGAGTAAATCTCTTCCCCTGGATGTTGCGAACCAGGATGGAGAACTGATGTCTGCAGAGGTGACACGGCAGGGTAAGACACTCACGAATTATGAGGGCAGACGTCAGTTCCAAGTGACATGTTTTCCATAACCCACTGCCTCTCTTTGTTTATCCATCAAATACAATCTATATAGCAACTGCTCATCTATTTAGTCCTGGGTAGAGCACAGAAATGCAAGTCAGACCTCAAATTTAGTTTGTCATTTGCCTTCTCAAAAGGAGATGTGATTTATGTTTATTATAAAGTATTTGAAATGTCATTTAATAGGAAAACAAATGGCAGTTGGATTCCCATGAGCAAAGAGAGGGGATTGTGAAACTTTGAATTAAGCGTTTCTATCTTATCACATTTTAAGTTACATATTTTTATTCTAATTGTAAAAATTATCTGCCTTGACACATCTTTTCCATTATTTTTGTTAAAGGGTATTCATCAGCGGTGTTAATGATGACACAAAATTTTAATATATGCATTAAACATTTAAGTTTTAATATGTTAACATGACACAGGATGTGAATAATAACAATGTTTTATATATGAAGTGAAAACATATTTTATGTTGGAAATAGTTAGAATGCCTGGCAAGTGACTTATATCCATAACAATTTCATTTAAATATTGCTTTTGCACCCCATCTATCTTAGATGCAATTTTATAGTCCTTTTTAAAAATTCATTTCTGCATGACCTCTTTGAGGCTGCAACTTAGTGCCTCTAGCCTACATATTCAATTGCACTTGTACTTGTTCCCATTCAATTACCTTTCAAAGCGGAGAAACCAGCAAGTGCCCAGATCTGAACTGCATTTACCATTCTGGGACTTTTCAGGAATTACAACTTCTGTGCGGTTACATGGTAATAAGGGTAAAAGGCAAGAGAAAATCCATCAAATTGCTAAAATATGATGGTCTACCAGGTTCGATTTAGATCTTCATAATTTGGGACCTCTTGGAACAGCCAGGTAGTTCCTAATATAAGATTATATTCCCTTGAATATCAGAAGATTATGATGCATATATACAACAGCTTTCCTTTTATTTCCTCATATCCTACCTTCTGACTTGTGGCTTAAAAATGATTGTCCCAATAGCATCAGGGAAAGGGATATCTTTGGAAGGATATATCACAGAAGGAAAGGAAATGTTTTGGTGTGTTAATGTGCCTAAGTGGGAAAGTAATTTACAAAAATCTCTGCAGAATTTCCATCCTCTACAGGCCTATTATCATATGACCAAATTGTGCTGATGGAACGAAATATCTGCTCTCTGACTTTATGCACAGCATAAATTCAAGAGCAGTTTCCATTCATGACAGTGTATAAGCTTAAACAGACCTTGTTCCCCAAAAGTTCATACTTTCAGTCTGTTAGGGCTGCGATGTGTATTAAAAAAAATATAAATCAGCAAGCAGGCATTCTGGAGCTCCAAACAGGCTTCCCTGTACGGTGCCCATTCTTATGATCTGGCTGAGAATTTACGACTCATCTCTGAGCACATTTCTCTCAGACAGCAGCAGACACTGCAGTCCAGCAGCAGGCTGCCTCCACCCCACCACCTCCAGCAGATGAAAGATGTCAAGGAAACAAATAAGGAAAAACACCAGGGAAGGACAGCAGATAGTGTACATCCCACCTGGAAAAACTCTCACTGCAAAAAGGCAGAGATTTTTTTCTCTGTATCGAATTCCAGGTGAATGTAGCAGTGTGCTGTAATAAGCAATAGAGAGATAATTGGAAAATCACCATTTCAGAAACGTAGCTAAAAAGCTAGTACTGAATATGCAAATATTAACATGCAGATGGTAAATATTTTTATCTTCAGAAATACTAGCAATAATCTGCTTCTCTGTTCATTTGTGTCTGGTATGTAATGTTAAGCATTTAAAATATTTATGGTAGCGTTGGTTCTAGTCCAGCTCTTTGATCTTTCCTATTTGTATCTTTTAAATGAAGTTCCTTGTTAATAGCCTAGAGTAAATGTATTTTAAAATATGGTTTTTTTCCTTCTACGTGCTATATATATATATATATAAATATATATACACATGTTTTTTAAGAGCACAAATGGATGGGTCAACGTTTATTTTGAAGAAAATGCTTTTTCTCCTTATTCAATTTTTTTATTTCTAACTTGTTTTAAAAAAGGGTGCAAATAAGTTTACGAGGGTCAGAAGAATTGTTCTGCCTCTGCAGACAATTCACCTACAGAGGTTCAGCCACTGATGGAAAATTGCAAAATGGAACTACTACTTTTTTCCTGTAGTGAATAATTTATGCTTGGGAATGGTTTCATCACGAAACATTCTTCAAGTCATTAAACTGAACTGAAGAAAATGGGGTGAAGTCATCATCAAGAAGGTCAATTTATGGAAATACTGTTATCTCTTTCACAGTATTATTAATACCTACTGACACCTTCATGTTCGGCGGGGTAAAGCCAATCATTAGCCTATAAGGAATAAGTAGGGTCTCAAGCACATGCTCACAATGAGAACATCATTATTGTTAAAGTGATCTGAATGCAGCAGGTATGAGAAGGGAAAGATAGTGAGACAGGAGGAAGATCTTAGAAAGTCATAAACATAAAATCTAATTAAAATCTAATTTTGAGCAGGCTGCTGTATTTTTTGCCATGGATCTGCATGGTGCTGTTGTTACTAGCTGCATATTGGTATCTATGTGGCAGATCACTTCAACGTCTGAAGAACCGCCACTCTGTAATTAGAATTAAAATTGGCAGAGGGTTAAAGGGAAAGGCTATTTGACTCCCTTTGAAATGTGTATAATTGTAATATTTACAATGTGACTTACCAATGTCTGGTTAAAGTACTGGGAAAAGTTTCCTTCTGCAAGTCCTACTGTTTTCAAATCAAATGACTTGCATGTAGATTACAGACATGTTAATCTTTGCAATCTGTCTGTCATGACTTAAGGTTCAGATAAGGCTACTTTCTTAGCAGGATTTTTGGCACTGGCAATCACAAAGAGCGCAAGTTTAAGGATTTTATTAGCTAAAAATGCTATTCTACTGCATGAATTTAAGAGGATATAACACTTCAGTGACAAAGTTATACACAGCACCCTTATAGATAGCCAGTCCTAATAAATGTGACTTGCAATTTTTGCAAATCTGCTGATTAACCCAAGTGCACTTCTCCATGAAGAAATATAAAAGATCCCAATCCTGAAAACAGTATTCCCTCTTGTAACCAATACAAATCATGCCTTTTATTTCAAAGGGATATAAACTCTCTCTGCATTTTCTGAGTCAAGTAAAAAGAGTTTATCCATGTTTTGTTTGTTTGTTTGTTTTAATGAAGCCTTCTACACCAGAATGTAAATCCCAAAGGGACTATCTGCAATTGACCTGATCAATATGAATTTCTGAATGCATTGAATCTTTTCTATTAATGTGAGTTACTTTAAAAAGTAAATATGAATTCCAGGTAATTTAAGAATATTATTTGCTAAGAGCTTTAGCAGTGGCATCATTGAAATGCTGGAATGAAAATTATCTTTAAAACTTAGCTCTCTCTTCTTTGAGAGTTTGTCAAATACTCTCAGACCATCTAAATTTTGTCTAATCTGTTCACAGAGGTCTTCAATTATGAAGTAAAGAAGCTCCCTAGGCAGCCTCTTTCAGTCCTTAAAAACCATTGCAGATGGAAAGTTTTTTTTAAATGTCTAATTTAATCTAATCTAAACTTTTTCTCCCTTTTGACAAATTAAGGCTGTGATTTCTTTTTTACATTGGGTGAACATGTAGAGTAATTGATAACTGTGTTCATTATAGAATCTTTTTTACATATGAGATGATTACTAAATTGCTCCTCACTCTTTTTGAAATGAAACAAACCCATTTCTTTCAATATACTGTCACAATTTTAAACATCTTAGTGTTTATGCTCTCAGCCTACACTCTAGTTAGACTGCATCTTATCTTAAATTGCCATGCTCAAAACCTGACCACATATTTTGGCTGAAGTCCTGTTACTGCTGCACAGGACAGAATAAAGACCTCCATCTCTAATTTACGGCATGCCACCTAGCACACTCCAGAATGAAACTGGTCTTTCTACTTAATATAATGGTCAAACATATTAAGATGTTTTAATTCATCATTGCTGCCAGATATTTTTCTGTTCAGCCATTTCACATTTTCTGTTGGTTTTCTTCCTTCCCAGGCATAGCATTCCGTAGAATTTCAAATTGTTGGTTTTGGAGTATTTCAGTAACCATTTTAGGACTGCTGTGAGTACTAATCTTGCCCTCCCAAGTGCTTGGAATCCCTCCTAGAAAGATGCCATCTGCCAGTTTTATGTGTTCTCCATAATTCATTGTCCAAGTCAGTAATGTGACTGTTCAATAGATTGGACCCAACACAAATTTGTTGTGTGAGTTTTATAGCAAACTGCTAAAACTGACAAATTTTAGAGTTTATTTTGTTTGGAATCCTCCACTCAATTAATTTGTTCACAACAGCCAATGTACCTCAATGTAGGAAGGTTTGTATCCTTATTCCTTTAAAAAGGTCAACATCCATAAGCAGGTGTGTCAGAAGCAATGTCTTTCATAAATTGCACATAGAAACAACAGTGCATTGCTTTTTTTTTTTCTTTTTTTCTTTTTTTTTTTCTTTTTTCCCAGTTTTTCTTCAGTTCCTTACAGGAGAAAAATGCTAACTATGTAAGTTCTTTGTCATGTTCTCTTTGACCAGATTTATGACACACCTTTGCAGAGACTTGGAAATAACTTTTGGCTTTACCACTGAAATTATAGCTCATGATCTGTAATTTCCTACAGCATTTCAATATGAACTGGTAAAACTGTCACTAGCAGAGTTTCTATATACTGCACAAAATGTTCTTTTCTTACATATAGCATACAGTAATTTTAAAAAATAAGAGTGTCGATGTATGCATGACACTTGTTTTGCACTTGGGATTTGCATTCAGAGAAAACATAAGATTGCTGACTCATAAAGTAGATTAATTTGGAGGGGCATGCTTACTAATTTTCCCCACTAATTTCCCCTCATTGCCACAAGTGAAACTGTAGAGGAATAATGCACCTCATTGCTGAGGTGTTTTTGTAAATATTACTGACTGGCTGTCTCTCTGGGTGCTCAAATGCCTTTTCATATCTGGCCTCTAATAAATAATGAAATGTAGATGTTGCCCTCAGCTTACCAGTTTTGCTTTAGCATTGCCTGCATCCTGCCTGTCAACTGGATTTAGCATATTTGCATAATTATGTTTCATTCATTCACTGCTCCGGATTTTTTAAACAAGAAAGGGAAAACCAAACCAAACAAGGAAACAGAGAACAGCCTATCTGCGTGAGGCATTTAAATGCCTCCTGCTAGGCATGTTTGAGCAGATCCTATTTATGCATTTAGTTTGAAAAAAACCTAAAACATTTAAGGTAATTAAAATAATTCTGAATTCAATTTTAAATCCTGCCGGCATTATTTAGTATTCTATGAGAACCGTCATGCAAAGTACAACGAAGTAGTCCTACTGCTACTAAAATGTGTAACAAAACTTCTGGGGTCTTTTGGAAGAACAGCAAGTAACTTCAAGTTTTTGTATAGGCCTGATTCTTAAAAAATTAATAGCAGTTCAGTGACTAAGAATCCTCTTTAACTGCCAAGTTCATGGTGACCAAAGCTGCATATAATAAAAACTTTGATTCTGCTAACTTCAGGATCAGAAGCTAGGAACAAATCTGGATATTTGCTGCAGGAACAGAATTATGTCTGTCATTGAAATCTGAGTGATTCCAATGCGCAATGAAGCAAGAGTTCAGTATAACTTTGCAGGGGTGTAATCTGGAAATACTCGAGAAAAAGAGAGTAGCTTTGCACAGATGTGGAAGAAAGATTACAAAAGGTTAGTCTAGCAGTGAGACAAAAAACATTCTGTTTTCAATGGATCCAGAAGGAAAAACAGAAAATAAAAACCTAAAAGGGAAGCAGGATAATGTGAAAAAAGTAAGATTTTTCTTTTTTTTTCCCAACATCTTCAGGTCTAAAGCTGAAAGTTTACTCTGAGACCACAGAAAAAATAGCTATAACAGAGGCATAGAACATAAACCTCATCGTAGGCTCCTGTGTTTCAGAATATCTGGTCTGTCCTTCCACATTCCTGATGGGAATAACTATCCATACATGAAAGCATCTTCTCAATGCATTTTTAAAGATCTTGACTGACACGTGAAATTCAACAGCTTCTCTGGGAAATGTATTCTGGTGTTTCATTACTTGTATCACTAGAAATTTTTTACCTGAAATCTAAACCTAAGTCACTCCTACTTGAAATAAATTTTTCCTTTATCTTCAGAGGACATGAAAAGATGTTTTCTCACTCCTTTATAAATAGCCATACTCTCATCATTTTTCTCCTGCTTAGTTTTCTTTAGCAGTTGCTTTTGACCACTGGCAGACTACCAGTGTTTCCTTACATCCCATATACTCTGAGCTCCCTGTAATTCTCATTGCTTCTTCCTGGCCTCCCTCCATCTGATGTGAATCTTTCCCTACCTATGAGGCTGGAGTGTGCTCCTATATCCTGTGGCCTCTAAGTGGAAAGGGCAAGATATGGCTTCTCACACGTTTGATTTAAACCAGAAATTTTGAGTGATTTCTTTAAAAGTGATAATTTCTGTCCTCACAGGAAGGTGATGTTATGCACTGTTTCATTGACATAAGTTGTGCTTTTCTTTGACTCCTTGTTTTCTATATATATCTGTCATTCTTTAACAAAAAAAGTCAATGAATATTGAAGAAGTGGCCCTGACATTTTCAGCAATGACAAGTTGGTTCAAAATCCAGCTACTCACCACTCTCCATATTAAATGCAGAAATAAATTAATACTTTTATATGCTCCAAATAAACCAGTAGGAAAAAATGCTGAATATGAAACTGAGATCAAATCCCTTTGGAGAAATTCATATTTGGTGCTTTAGGATTTCTAGGACTATCATGTCTCATTTTTGAGTTGTTTCTAACATTATTAAAGCAAATTTATCTTCTGAAACATGATAGGAGAAAAAAATGGTTTTGTAGGATTTCATGGCATTATGTTTGTTAATCAACAGAAAATACATTGCATTTACCAGTAAGAAATTAGAAATTAATTTATGCGTATTTCTTTTTTTTAAATTGTCACTCTTGGAAGCTCATTATGCTTATGAAAGTCGAGCAGCTCTTTCTGGCTCACACATCACTACCCATTACCCTGAGCAAGCAAGAATCGGTGCAAAATAGGTTCAAATGAGGTTCATCACACATACTGGAGGTAAAGATTCTCCTGCTGTAAATTAGCTAATAATGTATTTGACAACACGGAGAGCTAAATGAATGTCTCATGTCTAACAAACAGCTGTATTTGCACTCCTACAGATAATCGGTGAGCACTCAACCACAATGAATTTATTGAAGGAGGCTGATCGTTCTTTACCGTAAGACTAAGTCAGAGCATATTAATGTAACACACAGTCATACATGTGCCCCCAAAAATGTGGGACACGTGTGCCAACCATCCAGCCACGCTGATCTTTAGTACTCTGTCACCTTGCTCACAGTGGATTACTGCTGACAAGTTGTAAGTCCAGATTGGATGGATTCTGCTATGGGATCTGATACTTTGTGATGCTGAATATCGCTCTAAGTGATACAGACTGCAGACTGCAAGTCAGCACTTCATGGAAAATGTTCAGGAAATTGCAGAAATAAGTCCAGGGGCTGCCACCCCCTGAGACAAGACAGAGAAAGCAAGAAGTTACTCAGAATGATCCCCAATTCTCCGTTCTGATTTTCTCTAGTTGCTCTTGTCATCAAAAAAACACAGCCAAGAGTATGCAAAAATTGTAATTAATGGCCAAACTGTGTGTGGACCTCCTCCTGTGGTTCTAGGCATGAGGTTGTTGTGGCAAAATTTAAGAAGACAGCATTTTTGGGGTTGTTTTTTGTTTTCTCCTTGTACGAACTGGACCCAAACTCTGCAGGCTCCAGGGTTCTATTGTTCATTTTATTAGTCCTTCCCAAGAAATGTAGTTTTAACCATTAAGGAGAAAGAGGCAAATAGTTCTGTTTCTCCAGAGAAGTCAACTGCATTATGATTATGAAAAAAAATCTGTGAGGTATGAAATGCTTTTCTTGTTTTACTCTTCCTTTTCACCAGCTAGATCTACAACTCTCAAGCTCATGTTTCTGTAGGCAGGCATGCACCCACACCACACAGCTGACTGTGCACAAAACTCTTGGGCACGGTTGGCAAAACAGCTTATTTCTATCAGCTTGTTTTTTGGAACTTACTTTTTCATGCATGCAGAATAGTTAAGAGCCTCCAGGGCAAGACTGGAGTCCCAGTTGCTTTTTATCTGGATGTGGGAAGGGGGAGAAAATGCCAGGCTCTTGGGCTTGTGCCCAGTTGTCCCAGAAGACCAAAGCCTAAGCTGAGGAATTCAAATATGAAGCAACTAGAATACTTCACATATGGATGCTTGGTGTGGGAACATTTCTGGAAGTTCAAGAGCAGGTTAAATAGTCCATTTTTATGGACTATAGGTATATACATTTTTTCAATACAGAAGTAAGGTAGCTGTCTTTTCACTTCCAGCCTAGTGGTAAACTAGTCTTTCTGTTGGTCTTACATGTTTTCACTGCATTTCATCAACTGGAGGCAATTTGCACAGCTTTCCTCATGTCCAGGTAAGGTAAGAAAATGACCATTAAAGTCATAAAAATCTAGGGAGGAATGAGCAGACGCCAGTAGCAATTCTAGCTGGGATTACTTTATCTACTTGTGAATCAGCTACATTGCAAGATGGGAGTGCAGGAAGAGAAGCACAGATGACTTATTTGCTATAATTGGCTGAGTTCACAAAAAAAAATATACTTTCTAAGGGACACCAATGGGGAAGGAATAGCAAAAGTATTATGTGATTTAGATCAGGGAATTTAGTCACAAAAAGTGTTTTCATAGGTCACTTGTCCAGCTTGTCTGAATTTTGCAAATGATCTAGTCTTGTGCATCTAAACTGAGTCTGTGGACAAGCCGACTCTTCCTGTCTGCACAAAAAAAGTACTATGAGTTCCAAACCAGGCCTTCTGAAACTCATTAGGTTTCGTTTTGCTGCCTTTAATAATGACTATATGAGACTCAAAACAGATGCAGACAATTGCTAGAAAAGCAATGATCAATATTGCCATTTTATTTGGCAAACCCAAGCAGGGTGAATTAGAGATAAGAGTGGACAGTAATATGGGAAATAATGGAATGTTGTTGCATAAATCACTAGCAATGCCTGATCTCAGCTGTGGTATATGGTCACATACTTCAAAAGGATATTGCAGGATTAAAGAATATTTAAGAAAGAGGATCATGATAAACAGGCCTCAGGTAATTCAAATATCTAATGAGGAAATAAATTTTCCCCCTTAAAATTATACTAGAGAACATAGTGTATATTCATAAGAAAGGATGGGAGGAATTAACGTGTCTCACAGTGCAAGGAGAAGGAAGGCCCTTGTTGAACTGCGAGATAAAAAATGCACCTTGGATTGAAATGTGCCTAGGCAATGAGGCCCAGAAGACATGGAATGTGAAGAGGAAATTTCTCTGAACAGTAACAAAAATATGCAAAACTATTTCACTTTTCTTCTGAAAGGCAGATTAAACTACACAAAGCTGGGTGTGAACATTTAATTCTTCTAACTTAGAGATCAAGATGGGAACTACTTCCATGCCAGAGAGCCAGAGCAGGTGGTACAGTAGTTGAGCCATGGGCTTCGTCTGATATTGTCTGGCACTTCATCCTTTTCCAAAAAACACTCTCACTGAGGACAGAGATTTAGTCTTGTGTCAGAGCATTGTTGCCAGCACCAAGGAATGAAAGGGAACTGGCCAGCATCAGTGTTGGAGACTGATGAGACCACTGAACATTCAGCGGTGGCACTGGTTCAGGATGTAGAATCACAACCTGAAACCTCCAAAAATATAGCCAAGTTTTGCTTTTTGCAAAATTTGGAGAGTCTAACGGCCCTTCAAGCTGAGGGTCTGATTCTGGAAAGAACTGTGCAATGTGGTAGCCTGTTATGGCATGAACATAATGATTTCCAGAGTCCTGGATGCAGCCATTTCCATTTGTTCCTGCATTCACAGGCCCACGCATAATAGTTTGTTCCTGACTGCTACAGCTCTGAACAAAGTCCAATTTAATATTAAAGCATGATGTCAAAACTGCCCAACTCCTCTGAAGAGGCAGCCATTGAAAGGCTGCTGTTATTTCAATGCCAATGGAGCATAAGAATTCAAGTATAAACCATTGTGTTGGGTATGGTTACTTACAAATACATAGTGAGATGTCATGCCTTAAAACTCTTTTGTTTAAGTAGAACAGAAAAACTAGGGTAGAAGGAAAAACTGATGCAGAGACCACAGTTACATACTGGGGCGCTGGCTGAGCCAAAAATACACCTGTCTCAACATTCAGTCCAGTCTCCCTGCACTGGGCTGCCTACCAACTATTCATAGCAAGTCAAATTTTAGCCAGAAAAAGGCTGTGAAAGGACTCGTGTGTATGTGTGTTAGTGGAATATTACTACAAACAGCATTAATGAAAATAAACCATAAAAACATATTTTGAGCTACTGTAGTTGATTTTTTCGGGGTCAGAAAAAAATAACTCCCCGTGCTGATTGCTAAAAAGGAGGGCATATGCCCCCTAATACCTTTAAATCTTATTTCTTGTGAAAAGGAGCTCTTACTATTTTTGTTTCTAATCTAGGCCAAGTTCTGAAATCCTTGTAAAAACCCAGGGCTTAATAATGAAACAAAAAATAACTGGTAGCTTTATTTTTATATCAAAAGGAGATAAGGATTAAAAATACTAATGGTGTCTGAGTATATTCCAGTCTGTTTCCCCATGGAAAAAAAAAAAAAAAAAGAGTTTGTAAAGATTAGGAACAAGACTGTATTGCTCGGCACATGAGGACCTATGACCTTGACCACGGTCATGACATTCTGGCTGAGCTCCAGCTGTCCTCAGAGGGTGCCTGGCTTCAGCAGAACATGCAGAATAGGATTGGTCATTGACACAATTTAACCAGTCACTTCTTATTAGCAATTGTCTTTCATTAGAACCATATAAAACACGAAGAGATGTTTTCATCACTGTGTCCTGAATTTACATTCTATCTATACATCCATTTTTTCCCAGGTTATTTCTCCCATTGCTGCTACTTCTACTACTAAAGGAGAAACTCCAAAGTTGCCCCAAATTTTGTAGACTCTATTTTAAATTTTTTTTTCAAAGAAAGAGCTTTCAGTTCTGTATAAAAATTTGCTAAGATACTGAGTATTTGGCAGATAAGATTTTTGCATTTTGAAAATTATTGGTCATTCCCATGGAGATGTCACGTGGAGTCCCCCTTTACATATGGGTGATGCTAGTTGCCAATATCATTTAAGAGGTACATTTTATTTACTCTGAAAAACCACATTGCATTCAAAATCCCTACAGATCCTTATAAATAAACCCTAGAAACTTTTAAATTAATAACATTCAAAGCAGGCCTTTGTTATTTCCTGCTTTTTCTGTAAAATATGCACATTACATCATTCCATTAAGAAATTGCAAAGAAATCATACGTACAGACAAAACTGCTTCTAGTGCATTAAAAAAAAAAAGGTTCAAATGTACATTATTATTATATACAACAATCAAATCTCTATTTATGACAATCAGTTGAGATTTTTGGTCTTGATACCATACTGAATTATTTCATTATCTTGGAAAGCCCATTCGGTGTATCCTTCTTGAAACGTACCTTATTTAAATACATGGACACAGAGACACATACACACACATGCCTTGTTGCTAAATTTCATTCATCTGAACGGAGGCAGCACTTTAATAAAAAAGATTAAAAATATGTTCACCTTCACTGCATCCTTTGTATTTATTCCCCATCATCAAAAGGTGTGAGATGGATGGTAAAATGGATTTGCAAATCTGTTTTTTCTCCTCTATAGTGTAGCCTCAAAGCCCATTATCAGCTTCAGAAGATGAGCTAGGCTGAAGACAGGCATTTTCTAATGGTCAAGAGTCAATGGCCCATTTGAGAGAAAGCCATGAAGATCACAGGCATACTCTCCAGCACATAACACTCCCTAGTCTTTCTACCTTTTCTGGACTTGAAGCAAGTTTAACCGCCGATGTTTGTATAGTTTGCTATAGTTAACCTGCTGTTACTTGCATCCGTAATGCTGGGAACTATTTCTGAGTACCTTCTGCTCATCTATCTTCCAAAAGAAGATGCCACATATATCAGCTATTAATGAGACATTTGCTAGTCTCCTGCCTGCTTATGTCCTTCATCTACTATGTTCACGCATCAATCCTACCAGGTGTCAACAGATGAGGCCAGAGATGAATATTTTCATGCATGTCTCCTGCTTCTTACTGCTGAAACTTTGTTACCCTCCACACAGTCATTGCAGAGCTTCCATCAATGCTGCACTTTCATTGCTTGAGGTTGTGATATGTACAGAGCACATACCACGGAAAGTGCAAACCAATTTGCTTCTAGTGGGGTCTAGAAGAGCCCTTGCTAGAGCTGGGCTGCCTGCAGTGAAGTGATGCCAAGCCCTCTGCCCTACCAGCTGTATGTGTACCTGAATACTGTGAAAAACTATCCTCAGTGAAGAATAAAGTGAGTCTGACCCGCTCCAGAAGGAAGGCTTTGATACCACAGACTGTTCCAGGGGTGACTGGAATTACTGCTGATGTACATGATCAGCTCCATGTTCCCTTTTTTTGTAGGCACTTCTGTGTTAACATGCAAGAGAACTCCTGGGCCCAAAAGATTTGACCTGGAACCATTGATGCAATGCACTGTAGATTTCAGGTATACTTCCATTTAGACGGCTCTGAAATGCACAGAGATTTTTCTCCATTTGCCATCAGGATAACTGGCCTGGCCTCTGCCACTTTCTCAAGTACTCCTGGAAGAGAGAAACGGCCAAAACAATCTTGAGGGGAAAATTTGTGGATACTAGGATAGCAGAAGGTAAAGCAGGTTCCTCTCTGAAGAACAGATTCCAAGCTCTGCTCCTCTGACAGCTGTTTTCACTGGCATATCCTCTAACATTGAGTCAGAGGAAATGCTCCTGAAAAGGCCATAATTCCAAATAGTTTTATGCACCATCCTTCATTCATTCTGATGATGGAATGGAAAAATCAAGGGCTGTGTTAATTAGTTTAATTTCTGAAATGGATTATAAATATGGTTAGAAGATGTAGAGCAGAAGAGCAAACTTAGGCCTTCTGTGGTGGTACATTAATTTTGCTGGACTAAGGTTTCCAGCAGAAACAGAAAAAATCTGGTTACCCATATTTACTCTGGTTTCCATGATCAATGGCTTATTTTAATGAGATTTTACACAGAGTTTTACATAATGCAGGTATTTATGATGCATAAACTACAAGATGGGAGACATGAAAAAGTTAATGTATTTGGTCTCCAATGCTTAAACATTCCTCCTGTATCCAGACACACTGGATTAGGGTGATAATGTTGAAAGAATCAGAACTACATATGTTGCTGGATTTAAAATTTTATGAAGTTTGGCAAAAGACAGCTTTTAAAATTGCAAGTTTATTAGATTTGGGGGAGGGTTATTTTGATCCTCGTCTAGTATCAGACAAAATTCAAAACTTGAAGGCTTGAGACTTTAAGCCTTGATACACCCATTGCATAAACAGCCTAACACTTCTCCCTGAAGTGGCATTTGGAAAAGGTCCTACTATTCAGTGGAAAACATTCAGGTCTAAACATCACAATGAAATTTGGGTTAGTATGATATGACAAGTACACCTTTCTATTCTTTACCATCTCACTGTTCACTAGCAGCATTTTCTCAAATCTGTAGTGCATTTGCTATGACTATGCATTACATAAAAGCATATTAAGATGATTCAAAAACACATATGAAATAATATATTGCTTGCTTTATTGACTTGCTTGTATATCTACTTAGTGATACTAGCTAGTTAGCAGCTTTAAAAAACAACACGCAAAACAACTACTTGTTCAAGTGACTGCAAGAATATATTAGGACACCTTTTCATATTAAGGATGACTCTTCTTGCTTCCTGGCTCCCCACGGAAAGATGACTTTGCCTCCTAGCAAAGGCAATTGCGAAACCCCCACTAGGATGACTGTGATTTACATTAAGTCCTAGATGTTGAGTAGAAAAAGCTCTTTGATCCCTTTTTGCAAATTTTGGCCAAAGCTGCCAGGAACTGACATACCTGTCTGTGGGATTCTGATGTTTTTGATGTTCATAGTCTGTGTATTGTGCTTTGATTTATGGAAGCTTAACTAAACCAGTCACAGTCTGCCAGGAACTGCAAGTTTCTGGTTAAAATATGTATCTCATGATGCGTAAATGCTTTCTGCTGAAAACACTTTGATTCTTTTGCGTTTTCTGGAGCGTCATCAACAGGTCTGAAAACTTGGCTAAAGTTCAGGCACTGTAATGAAAACTTCATCACAGCACCAGCTGTCACACAAGCTGAGACAGCATTTGGGACAAATAAGCGAAGGATCCTTAGCCTGACCTCCATCTCTTCTGCTCATGCACATATGTTGTAATGCCTCACACTAATTGTGGGAAAGCTAAAGAGGCTTGGAATAGGAAAGAGTTAACCTGAAACCTGAATAGACTTTAGAGGGGATCCTTTAAGGAAACTTACTTGTTCCTGGCAGCATTGTGATCCAATGCTGAACAGTTAAACCAGCCAGGTGGTCACCCTGGGCTCCCTCTGTAGTCAGCAGGTCAGTGAAAGAGAATGGCTCTTCCCCATGGAAGAGCAGAAGGCAAATTTTGGCATTACTGTCACGTTATTGCGTACCACAATCATATTAGCACACTGCACAATACTAGCACATTGGCACTATTAGTACACTAGAATTATATCAATATACTATTAGCACAGCCTCTTTTTCACTCTGACCACAGGGGGTACCAGGGGAAACTTGACCCTCATGAAATGCCCGCATTTGGGGTATAAGAATAACCAAGTGTGGTATGTGCTAAAAACGGTGTCCTGGCAACCGGATGGCCCTTTTCAAAACATGTCTTATTGTACAGGTAGGTCTATGGCAAGTGGCAAGGGTAGCTTAGAGTAAGTATATCCTGAGCTACACTTTGCCAATGAAGATAAAATTATCAGAATGAATGGCTGCGTACCTGGCATTTCTTTGGATTTCAAGGCTAGGTAGTTGGTTCCCAGACCCCTGAAGATGCTGAGTGCTAAAAGCATCTCTCCAGTGGAAACAAGCCGCTCAGGGGCACGGCAGCCCTGCCACCTACGACAGGCTGGGAGCTGGGCTGCGCTCACTTCTTTCCAGGACAATAGCACTGTTTTCCTTCCTTTCATGCTGCAAAACAGATTCAGCCTGGTCGCATTAAATTCTTACGTTAATGTTCCATTAATTAGCTTCCCTTTCTTGAAATTTGCTCTTCATTGTTCTGCTTTTACTTTGTGTCACTCCCCGTATAATTAAAATGTTTAACACTGTTCCTTCCTGCGGTCAGGACACATTCGCTCGCGTCCGTGTCGCGCCCACCCCTGGCTGAGGCCGAATGGAAGCAATTAAAGGCAGGAACCGCGCTGTCCGCGCGCAGCCCCCCTCGCCGCCGCCCAGCCCCGAGCGCGGCGGCGCCTCCGAGCTTTGCCGGGCCCGGCGGCCAGGCAGAAGGGCTCGGAGTCTTTCTGCTGAAGTGCAGGGGGGATGCGTTCATTCGTGCTGGCCAATGTCCGCCTGTACGGGCACGGCTGAGCCCCGCAGCCCCAGCGCCGCCCTTCCCGCCGCCCCGCTGAGGGGGCCGCTGCCGCCGCCACCCGGTAGGTGGCGCCTCAACACCGCCCACTTGCGCGGGCCCGGCCCGGCCTGGCTCGGCCTGTTCGGGGGGACGGAACAAAATAAAATATTAAAATAATAAAGCGGATGAGCAAAGCTGCCGACCGCTCCCCCTGCGCGATCTCTGCTGAAAAGCGGAGCGACAGGGTGGGCCTGCAGCCCGCTGCCGGCGTGAGGACACCAGCGCCACGGTCCGGCTTGCCCGGCTGTCCGCCCCGATGGGCTTTTGGCTTAGGGAAGAGCTATAAAAAAAATGCGAATTAAAACCACTTTAATCTCGGGTCAGCGAGGCCTGACAGAGCCTGCCCGGCTGAAGCACCGGTCACTGCTGCAGCTGGTGGCCGGGAATTAGAGGCTTTCACATCCCCTGGGATCGCACGGTGGGTGCAGCGGGGCTATGGTGGCACAAAACTGGTTCAGTGGGAAGGTGAAGAATTCCTTTTGGGAATGAAGAGCTGCTGTCTCAGGAGAGGGGTATGGACTGTGGGTCGCCACCTGAAGCAGGGAAGAGTTAGGCACCAGGTCAAGTTAATGTGAGCCCCTTGCACCCTCTCCCCAGAGCTCCCAATGAGGCTTTCCCGACTGCCTCGTCCTATGCCCCGCAGTGCCTGCCTTTCACACAGGCTACATCAGCCCCTCTGAGTGCCCGTCAGGGCTGTAGCCTCCTCTCAAGAAGCCAGGACCTCGTGTCTCCTACTGTTTTTTGTTCACTGACTATAAAAAGGAGCTACTGATGTTTTGCCTTCCCCGAAGTCAAGCCCGTGAAATAATGTTGGACAGCCTTCTATCACGGTGATGAGAAAAGTAAGGAAAGGAAGCTATAGACTTTTGAAAAGCTCGTTTTCTTCTTTGGGTTGTTTGTTTTTAATTAAATGCAGAAGTTCATTAAAATGCACTGATAAAAATCAAGATATTTATTTAGGGGTTTCTTTGTTAGCCCGTATCAGTTTATACTGTATCCACACGGTGAGATAGTCAACTGCAAGATGTGTGAGGGATTTGAATACTGAATATCCGTGTTTGGGAAGCAGGCAGGAAAGAAGTGAAACAGCCAAGGTGTTTTGGTGTTTTTTAAATTGCATTTGACAAGAGTCACTGTGCTCTTCAAAGAATTCGCAGCTCAGTGTCAAAAAATACTGTTTTGGTTCACTTCTCCTTGAAAATCCTCTCCTACAAGCAATGCAAGCAGTTGTCCCAAAATGATACGATATTTCTGGAAAGAGAAAAGTGTTTCCATTGCGACATCTATGCGTCCACTTTTGTATATTTTTACCATAAGCAGCTAGGATGTTGGGAGGCGAGGGTGCTGGTATCACATCTTTGTTACTAGAATATTGACATCTCTTGCTTCATTGATTTTTTATTACAGTCCCAAGGTTAGAAATAATGATTGTCAGTGACAGCTTCTTTGCTGCTTGCTTCAGCTTCAAGTGGTAATTTCAAGCATATTTTATTTTAGATTATTTCTCCCCATCTATATAAACTCCCTGCCTTTCTGTCTGCAACAGGAATAAGTAGTTTGTAAAAAGCCACCTCTTGAAAAGTTCAGGGCTGCGACATGCCAGCATAAAAGATAACACCAAACCGAGCTGCCTTTGTCACTTCTACCGCTGCTGTCTTGGCATCTGTCGACAAAGAGCCGCTCCAATCTGGGGATCCCTGCTGGGGTGAGATATGGCCACGTCTCCAGCAACGGGCCGGGCGACACCAGTGCCAGAACGCTGCGACCATCTGATGCAAGTCGCTCCTAATGAAAGTCCAGCATGGGGCTAAATGAGTTTCCTCCGCTGCTGGGTGAGGGGCTAATGATAAAAGCCCTCCCTGGGCTCGCCACTGCTGTCAGTAGCTTTGTCGGGGCATATGGCAGGTCGCTAACTGCAGCTTGTGTGAGGTTTCCTCTCACCGTGTTACCTCTGGATTTGGCTGGCGGGCTCGGCTGAGGCTCTCTGCCTGCTGCCCCAGCGGCGTGCGGGTGCGTGGGTCCTTGCCGCGGCTAAAGGGCGGGGACTTGTGGGGCGCTATCAGTTTGGCACCCGGTGACTGCTGCTGTTGCTGCTGGGGAAGCTCAGCTCGCATGAAATCTGTACCGGTTTGCTGTAGAAAAGGCTACAATTTGCTAGTTAGTGCGGTTAGCTGTGCTCCCTCACACGCAGACACCCCCACTGCCCCAGTCGTGTGGGCTGAGGCATTCTGCATTTTCAGTCACAACATTCACAGGGTTGTAATAGTAATAGTAATAATAATGTTGTAGAGTAATAATAATAAAGAAAAAAGGAAGAAGAAGACAAGAAGAAGATGGAGAAGTAAATAGGACAGTTGTGGCCACCAAGTCTCTAGGCAGCTGACAAAATGTAATCTAAAATAATAAGAGGAAGAAAGTAGATTCCTTCTTCTAGCAGTAGACCTTTCATTAGAGAAACCAGTGAGAAATTTGGCGAAGTAGATTAAAAAAACCCAAAAGACAAACCCACACGTACATAAAAACACACACACAGGCGGACAGAGATCCTGCATGGAAAATGTGATGAGTAAAAAAAAAAACCACCTCCAAACCACTGTAGGGATAGGAGCTTGCTGGCTCACATTCTTACAGCAGTTTTTTCCACCTTAACTTTTTGTAGTTGATGTTAAATATGAGACCTGTAATTTTTTTTTTTTCTCAAACATAGCAGCAGCAGCATGTTCTCTGCACCTGTTGGTTTTATGATTTGCTTCTCACAACAATTCCTTTGCTGTTGAGACATGATTTGAATGACAGGCACTGCTGAATCAGCTTGTAAATAGAAATGGAGGTGGGTTTGATGCATTTTCCAAAATAACCTTCCTCTTCAAGGCTTGTGTGACTTACCCCTTGCAAGGCATATTTTATTCCTCTTCCTCTCTTGCAATTCATTTTCTCTGTTCTAAAATTCTTTCTATCTTTCACGATTATTTCCACATTCTAGTGTTGTTCTCTTCACACTACACTCCCCTGGGTTCACTTCTTAACAAGGTATCAACAACTTAGAAAACAGCAGAGGCATTCATAAGTGAAATGTTTAGTTAAAGCATAATAACCCTGCCCTTGAGATGCATTCATGGCAGGTCAAAACCATATAAGGCTTTTGTTAGAGACCTTCAATTACAGGATAGTCACTGCTCCTGACTGACCACACTAACTCCATGGAGCCCTGGGATTAATAATTCCCCAATACTGAGTTAGACTGGCTTTTTACCTCTAAGGACACAAAGCAGCTCAATGGAAGGCCATAATCTGAAGCATTATGAGAAACAAAACAAAACACAACAAAACAAAACCCACAGTCCAACAAAACAAAACACAGCCATACTACTGCAATCACTGTCCATTTTCTGTGAGTTAGAAACTCTACTCAGTAGAGTCCTGAGTCAGGATTTTGGCATGCTTTTGGTATGTCAAGGATCTACTTGTTTAAACGTGTATGGCACACTCTGTGCATCTCAAAGCACCTTAGGCCTGTTTTCTTAAGACCCCTGGCTGGGTAGGTTATGTCAAAGACTGGAAAACTTAGGCATTGAGGCCGTGGTCTTTAGGAAGTTTATTTCTGCTAAGATCCCTTCCAAGATCTGTGCCTAAATGCTTGAGGCACAATTGAAAAAGGGGTTTACATGCCTTAGCAGATTTGCCCTGTTTCATAAGCTTCTCGCTGGCATTACTGTCAATCTTGAAAGCCAGTGGGAGTTCTGGATAGGTCAGGGAGGTCACACAAAGGTCCATTTAATTGTATCAGATCGAAGCAAAATACAGATGGAAGCCTGCTGCGTTTTTCTGGCACACATTCCACATGCCTTTTAAAAGTAAATCTTAGGATTTAACCAACACATTCATTAGCAAGTGCTTCATGTGGGCTTCAGGTGATTCTTCTGTTGGTGGTATTATCTAAATGAATCAATTTTTAAAAGGAATTAGCTAGTGTTTAAAATATGTTGTTGTGAATCACATGGGAAGCTCCATCAAGTACTGAAAGCATTATGTCCCGTTTGTCATATTGCTGAGATAAGGTATTCAAGAAATTAACTTTGCAATTTAACTGAAATAAAAAGGAATTTTATGTGAAAACATTTTTTTCCTGTTTGGCTGTTGATAGATCAACACGTATCCAGTACAAACTTAATATATGCTGTGAGTGGCTTTCACTCTCTCTTGGAAGCTATAGGAGAAGCAACTGAGGGGCTTTGCATCCTAAGAGAGATTCTCAGAGCAGGCAGGCCTCAACAAGTCTCTGGCTGCCTGAGGGCAACCCTGACCACTGCTGAAATGTGTGCAAGCCCATCTGATGTTCTAGGGGCTCCCGGGATGTCTGCTGCAAGCTCCTCTCCTCCAGTTGTGTGTTTGCTGTGCTGATCACCCAGCACTGCCTCACTGAAGGCTTCAGGTGTCCTGGTGCAGGGTGCATCCAGTTGAGGAGTTAGGGTCTGTCTCCAGCTCCTGCTCAGGAAAGATTTTTTTCTAGGCAGCCTGAACTGTCTGACAAAACACACTGCTTACACAAACTGTGTATTTGAAAGATGCTTGCAGAAAAGGGAGGGAAACTTTTCAAGTGAGCTTTGCCTGTTAGAGCAAGTTTATATAAAGACTGTAGGACAATTAGCTTCTTGACAACTGCTTTTTCTTGATGTTCCCTACATAAACAAAGTCACCTGAATGCAGGAAAATAAAAATGATTGTTAGTGAATATAATAAAAATGCTCTAAAAGGTGTTGTGTAGTTTGCCCCATTAACCCAAAATGTCAGGTTTCTTTATGGAAAGGCTTCCCAAAATACTCTTCACCTTTTCCATTCAAGAAAGTTTAAAGGGGAATTTTAAATACAGACCTTGCCCAAACCACCCCCAAACAATTTAAAAATATTCATTTCAAATGTGCTTGCTGGGAAAATTTTTGTTCTGTCACTTTACATCAAAACTATCTTTAATTTATGAAGCATCAGCTTTTTGTCTTCTCTGCACTTTTGTAAATTTTTACCACTTTCTCAATACTTCAGGATGTATGGTAGCTTATTCACACTACTTTACTTTTCCCTTCTGCCTTCCAAAGTCAAGAAAGGTTTGAAAATTGAATGGAGTGACATATAAAAAGAAGGGGGGGGCACAAGTGAAGATAAGAGTAACAGAAATAAATCCAGAATTTATACTATTTGTTGCAACCATAAAATAGATGAAGAGTGGGGGGAATTTTGATTTAATGTATTAATATTGTTCTTTCAAATCAATAAGTAAACATTTAAGTCAGAAAACAGAAGCTTAATCTGATTTCAAAATTTCCTGTCTAAAATATCTGGAAATATATTATTAAGTTAATTTTATTTCAGGAACTGTTTTCAATGAAATAACATTTTAGCTTTGAAAAAAACCATTTGGTTTGACTAACAACTTGATTTGCATTATTCCAAAGGCTCCAACAAAGGTGTGGAGCCATCATTTGTGGTCTCTGTTAGTGTGGTTCTTAGACACTTTGGTGATGGCCATGTTTTCATTATCCACAGGCATTTTTTTATTCCTGAGAGGAAAACTAACTTGTCTATAAGCTAATGTAGCCTTTTAAACAAAAGAGTGAAAAAATCAGTTTTTTTGAAGAACCAAGATGACAGTAATAGACATACCAGTACTTTATATGGAATAATGCTTGGCTTAAAATGTTTTTAGATGGGTAGAAAGGGGAAGAAGTAAAAAGATAGACTATGGATAAAGTGTGTATAATTTTTTAATTGTCTTGTGCTCTGGTATATTACCAGCCACAGGAATGGGCTGAAACAACTTCTTATTCCACTGCTTATACTGTTTCCTGTGGCCTCAGTAAATCACTAAACCTTTGTTCCTAAGTTTCCTTATTCAACAATTGGGAATTTTAAAATGTAATTTTCTGCCTCAGAGAAATGTTGTGAAATTTAACTAGTTAATGTCTGCAAAAGGCTTTGAAGCCCCACCAAATAACTAGTTTGGATTTTTTTTAAGTGTGGAATATCATAAATCCAGGGTGAAAATATATAAATAATATAAATGTATGAAGCATTCTTTTTTCCCCCCTTAGAAACAAGAGCGAACAAGTTGAATGTGAAATCAGTGTTGCTGTAAAGTATAAAGAACCAATGACTGAATAAATCTGCTTTGGAACACACCCTGGTAATTCACAATTCTATCAAACAATCTTCAATCTCCCCATTTTGCATTACTGACATTTATGATGCGTTTTTCCTTCCGATTTTAACTCCCCTTTTAAAAATACAAGTTTGTGTTTGCCCAGACAAGTAAGAACATATTCAGTGTGGGTTATGCAATGAATAAATTGTTTGGTGGGTTTATTTTTTTTCCATTATGAGTTTTCCCATCCCATAATATCTTGTATAGTTTTCTTCCAGTGTGCTGTCAGCCCTACATTTATCAGGTGTCATTTCTTTTTATTCAATAATTGTACTATTTTCAGTAATGCTGGATAAATGCTTCTGAAAGCTGCCTACAAATACTCATTCAAGCTCTTAAATAAACTCATTTCAATTATGTTCATGCATATTTCATGTACACTTTATCTGATCATTCTAGTGAATGATTTATTGGTAGGAATGTTTGTCCAAATGAAAGATTTTAAGGTCCAGGTAACTCACAAAAAAAATAAAAAATCTGCATTTCTCATGATAAAAATCTATACTATAAACCATAAGAAAACTCAAGGTCAATGTGTTATATAAACATGAAAAATTAGACAAAATAGTCCAATAAAATTAATTCTATTTTAGCTCACTTGCAGTCAACTAATCCGGAGTAAATGGTAAACTAAGAGTGATTAAGAATGATTTTTAAAACATCGGAATATTTCCAACAGGTTGTCAGTGAAAGAAAAACAACATTCCAGTAGTTGACAATTCACAGCTACAATTAATGGAATAAAACACCTGCAAATTCTCTAGTCTTTTATTCTATTTGTTTTATTTGGATACTGAATTTAGTAGAATAAAATTAATGCTCTTTATCTCAGCAACACAGCAGAATAACTTATTGCCAATGCACAGTTACCCCCAAAGTATCCTTTGGAGAAAAGTTGATTTACCTAAAGGATAGAACATGTTTGTGAAAACTAGTGTTACTATAACATATTCCAGTTGAATAACTTGTGGTTTTCTCCACATTTAGTTTCAGCATTGTCATGCCCAACAGGTGCATGGCTTATTTATTTAGATGAATTATTATTAAAATGGGAAAGAGAAATGATACCTCTACTGATGAGCGCTATTGCAGGGTGACATTTAAACTGTTAGCAGTGCTAAGAATCAACAAAACATTTCTATTCTTCCTTCTAAGAAGTGTTCATATGTGCAGAACAGTTTGGACAAGTTACAAGTACTCTGAATACAAGCAGTCTAACATTTACAAATCTCAGAGTATTTTTTGACACACATAATTTTCAAATTTCAGAGTAAAATTAATAATATCCAAGGCAAAGAGTGAAATTTCTCCTCTTAAACTAAAAACAAAAACAAAACTAAAAAGTGAGCCCATTGAACAGGCAGGCCAAACAGCGCCACTCTCTGTAATAGTTTGTATTTCCTCGTATCATTTTACATTCAGACTGCTAAAAGTGTTGCATTCGAAAAGGTCCAAGAAACATTACCCTTTGTAATCTGTCTTCTCTGATAGGAAAATAATCTGCCATTATAATTACTTCCTCTCCCATTCTCTGTCTCATTTTGCACTTTAGAAAGTAAATCGTGCTTCTCCAGTGTGTGACAGCTCTGTCACGTGGGAATTTGGCCAAGTCAAGAAACCCAAGCCTACAAAGACTGTACAAGCAGTTGAGCGGTCCTGTTGCCATCAGTGGGATTGCTCATTATGAAAGGCACGTCATTGCCTTGCAACAGGGACAGCAAGGGGCAATCAAGAAATGTCCAGAGGTGACCAGTTTGTTGAGGGAAGAAAAGAGACATTTAACTGAGAGTTAGACACCTGGTGCTGCCCCAGGATTTGTTTCATAGCCTTAAACCCTGTCCAGCATTTATGGCTTTAGGTAGTCTTTCTTGTATTGCAAAACAATGGAGGAGAGGTGACAATCACATGTTACTATAGGACAACTTGATTACTGTGGTCCTTAAGGATGGGTTGATGCAGTAAATCACACCAGGCAGGTTGAAATTATTTCAGTTGGAGAGGTAAAAAAGGAGTAATTTTCTATAACTTTTGGGAAAAATTAATCAACTTCTCCTCTTTCCTCTCTCACCTTCTCCCCTCCTTCTATCCCAATACATTGTGAAGGAATGGGTACAGTGCAGGCTAAATGGGAGAAAATTCCCTGGTGTGTGGGTCACAAGGAGACTTCAGTGTGAGAAAATGAGATACCAGAGACCAGTTGCCTGAACAGGCAGGGGTCCCTGTTAGACATGCAGTATGTTTCAGCCCTTTACTGACTTGCAAGTTTGCCCAGGACCTGCTTTTGTTCCTATATTTCAGGTCTTGGTGGCTGTTGCTTTTAGTTTCCAACTGATTATATTGTTTGATCTTGTTAAAAGTTAGGGGTGGTTTTATTAATAAACTGGAAGGTTTATCTGAGGCACATCAGGATTAATTTCTGCAGCAGTTGAAGGTGAAGGAGTGATAGTCACCAGTGATAACCTAGTGAGGAAATGCTGAAAGTGGAGAGAAAGGGGTTGCCCAAGGAGGTAAATCCCAGCAAGCAGATAAAACCTCTGTTCTGAAAGAAGATTTCTTTTCCCACTGACCTGGAGGATGCTGAAGTTAATCTTTCTGTACACCAGCTTTCAGACATCTCATGGAGAACTGGTCTTTTGATTTGTGACGGCCAATCAAATACTCTGTTTGTGGAATCTGACTGTCTTAAATTTTGAGTCATTTATTTATTTAATTTCCCCCCAGAAAGAAAGAAACAAACAACATTTGCTTCTTAAGCTATCATTACTGATTCTATTTAGTTCCTTCACAATTGCTTGCAGCTGGATCCATTAAAAAAAATAAAACACCCTCTCCTTTTTAAATCATACAAGATGATTACTCTGACTACAGTGATCTGCAGCTACATTAATTTAATTCAATGCTATCTTCATTTCCTTCCTTTCCCATTTAGTTACATAATGTGAAAATTAGCCTATTTTGGTATTAGTATGATGATTTTGGGCTTCTCATTCTTCTTTCACATAGTGCTGGCTGCCCAAGATGACCTCAGAAACAATCAAAAAAGACTTAGAAGAAGGAACTGTTCTCTTGTCATGACAACCTTTTGTGAAAGAGTACCAGCATAGCTCCTGCTTTCTGGGGCTACTTTGGGAATGTGGGACTCCCACTTACTCTGATTAACTTCTGATTAATGTAAAGAATGAAAGTACTTAAAAAAAGGGATGAGTTCTATTTCCAGTGAATTGCTTTGTGTATAAGAAGCCAAGATGTGGTACAAACAGGGAGAGTAAAAAAATCTCTTTGGTATTTTGTTCTAAAAAAAGAAAGGCAAATTGCTATTCAGGCTGTAGGCTGGGTTGTATGCCCATCTATTTATTCATAATAGTTTTGAAGTGGTAAGAACTAAGCTGGTGGCAGAGCCAACTCAGGGCTCCTCAGTAGAGTAGGCAGAAAATTAGTTTTATTGATCCAGAAATGAGGGGTAAGAACAGCCACTGTGTCTGTAAAATCGGAAAACCTGGACCTGTGTGAGAGAAGCATGATTGGGTCATAAATTTGGTTGGTGCTTCTCAGGTGGCAGCTGCAGTCATCCTGCCATCCACAGAGGTACAGGTGGAAATGGGCGCTGGGGCCTGTGACATTTCTCTGTGTCTATGGCAGCCTGCTACCCTGAGGAATTGCTTTTTAGCAGTTAGTCTAATGCATGTCTTCCTTCTTGACTGAACAGATTTTTGTACTCCAATTAAGAGCTGTATTTGTGGTATTAACTGCAACAGGCCAATATTTGTGTTGGTACAATATTGCCTGTGATATGGGAGGGCTAAGTTCAAACCATGGTTCTGCCAAACAAAGATTGCACTAGAGTAGAAAAACAGCCCCTAAACCAATCCTATACTTATTTAACATTCTGTGAAGCCTGAAATCTTGATGTATGTTATTCCACACCAAAATTGTACCCTTGAAAATCTTTCCTACTTTAGAGAATAAAAGAATTGGTTGTGTTCATCTACAGTATCACAGCCAAATTTCCATTGATGTGTGGGATCACATTAACCTAAAGGACACACAGGGAAGGCACCTATGATGCAGCCAGGCTATGGAAGAACAAATGCACAGTGAAACTCAAAAAGAAAAAAATTCTTTCTTTCAATGTGGCCTATGTTGACTGTCCCATTACTATTTTGAAAGATAATATAAGTCTGCATTATGGGAATGAGCAGGAATCTCAGTGAAACTGGATTTTGGCATTCTGCAGACTGGGTTTTTAATAGATGTGTTCTATTCAATTTTCCCCAAAATCGATAAGTGCACAGAGAGCAGAGTTAGGACTTAAGCTAGACTATGGAATCTGGACACTGCCTGAAAAATTGGACATCTGTAGTTTGATGAAGAGATCATTTTGCCCATCTTCTTCCATTTGGGCAGAGATGTACTTGAACCATGAATTTGAGGCATGTTTGTGTAATTTTTTTTAAGCAATACTTCCATTTTTCTCACCTATCTATCTGCATGATACTAAGAATGGAACTATTTCAGTGAAGAAGTGAATTACCTGATGAAAACCAAATAGTGTACATGTTTCATGGACTGATGTTCAGGAAGTGCAAAATGTATTTGCAGTACTCCTAGTCTTTACTATTCCCTTACCTTGGACTTCATATACTCTTCGCACTACTGCTTATAAAAGACACTGGCAGGCAATATCAACCATTTTATTTTATTTTATTTTATTTTATTTTATTTTATTTTATTTTATTTNAAGGAAGGAAGGAAGGAAGGAAGGAAGGAAGAAGATGGGGGGGGACAGAAAGAGAGTAAGGAAAATATCACCACTCCATGGATCCCAGCAATGCCCCATTGATCCTCTCCAGCTGGTGAGGAAGCTGGCTTCTTGGTGGTGAAGATCACCCCGAAAAGCCTAGAATCTGATGGGTTAATATATACTCAGGCCAGGTAGGAAAATCCAGGCACCTCTCTAGGGGTGGGGGAATTTGCCGTTGTCTCTTACAACAGACTCTGGGTTTGTTGCGTCACGTGCAGTCCTGTGGTGCAAGGCTTCAGGAATGACTCAGGGGCACTTCGGGGGGCCTTTGATGGATTAAGGCACCCTCTCAGCTGCCTCTCACCTGAATGTCCCATGGATGTGGCCTTCCCAGGGTTGGGGGTTCCACAGCAAATTCTTTAAGGGAGGATGGATTCACAGCCCCTGAGCAGAGGTTACAACCTGAGGTTACAACACCAAAACTTCCTCCCCTCACCTCGGCTGGGGGAGAAATCTGTGCAAACTTGCTCCCAGCAAATGAGTCTGTGGGCTATGGCTTCTCCCACCTCAAAGCAAGCCAGAGATGATTCCTAGCACAGGTTCTGAATTTGATTAAATTCTTTTCCTTGTTTACTTGTTTGTTTCAGGTGATTAAAGAATGGGTTTTCTGTTAATCTAATCTCAGCAGTTTGACATTCAGTCCAAAGTCCCAGTCAGGTATCTTCGGGGAGGCTTCTTTGGTTGTAACTTCTTTATACAGCTTTGTTAAAATGAGCAAAACTTTATATCAATGTTTGAGGCATGAACTATTTCAGTCTCTGACAGGAGTAAGGAACTGAGAATATGAAGGATGTAAAATATCAAGTAAGTTGTTCCCTCTTGTCAGAGTCAGTAGTCTGGACATTATATTGGCAAATAACACTTATGATGAATTGCACAGCTCAATCTGCAGCTCATACATGTATATTGGAAAACTGAAGAGAATTAATGTGAGCAATTTTTTAATATTAAATTGAAAATGAGATATCTTTTTTGCCAACAGAATATTACGTCAAATTGTTTTCTTTATTGCATTTTTCTTCTGAATATGATTACTATTTTCCATTTTCTTTAAGAATGCATGATCCTATTGTTTCTCCATACTAACTATTTGGGTTTTCCTTTGATCTATAGCAATTTCAATTAATTTAACAGAACAGGATTGGAGTTCTCAAGCATTATATCATTTCCTTTGTGATGAAATCTGATGCAAAGTCCATGACTTCTGTAGAAAAATCCACTGTTATTGACATAAATGTGCATTGTGTCAGGCCTTCACATTTCAGGCATTTTTTTATATGTCCTGACAATAGCTCTTGAACTGTGTAGACAGTACTGATGGATTATCCATTCTTCAGCGTTTCAAAATGGAAACAGAAAAGTTGGTCAAAGAAAAAATCTTGGTCCATTGTAATCAAAGGATGCTCATTACAAATATTTCCAAATGCTTTTCTTTTGAAGTACATTTCAGACATATAGACTTACTTGAATTCTTTATAGAGTAAAAATTAATTCCTTTCTTGCTGGAACTACCAGCAAGAAAGCGGTTGTCTAAGAATCAGTGAGCCTGATTCGATCACATTGAATATAGGGTAGCCTCAGTCCAAAGCACAGTTACTTTATATATGATGAAATGAGATTGTTAGGTAGGATTATTGCACGTGCTGGTGCCTCAGGAAGTCAGCTAGGAGGAGTGCACGACAGTTCCCTCAGCTGTTACAAAAGAAAGGCTGGCAAAGGCCAAAGAGAAGCAGGAATTACAAACAGCTGTCAAACACATGCTGGTCACATCTAGAAGGGGGCACAAGAGATCACGAGATGGGATTCTAGTGCCAAGTCTATGTCTGCTTAGCTGATTTTAAAGGATTTGATTAGGAGAAAAAAGCTTTGACTTGAAGATGGCATGTCCACCATGTTTACTTGACCCATTACTTGCTTAATTGGTATGTTACTGTGAAAAAATATTATGAAAGTGGTTTGTACCCCTAAAAAGGATAAAGTAGCAGGTTTGCTGTTGCTTTATCTCTTTAGTACACTAGCTCAGATGACCATGATGAGATCCTAGAAAGTGAAATTGAATGAGACATTAGGTTTATGAATAATTTAAGGAAAAGTACTGATTGCCCCATTCACAGAGGAATTACAAGCTTGGGGCAGGCAACTCTATCACTGGTGGAGCATATACTACACCAAAGGTTCTAGCAGGAATTAAAGCTTCAATAAGTGGAAGAGCACATTTATTTTTATAGTCTTATTCAAGATTCTTTCAGTGAATGGGATTTTCAGAAAAACACCTGAAAAAATCAGACCTAGAAAGTTCATTATGAATAAAGACTCATTATGAACTGAAGGCTCAGCTTGAAAGCAAATAATGAAAGAACTTTGCTGGAAGAAATTATGTGAAAAAGAGCCATTTACAAAGGTAAGAGCAGGATCTGGGAAAGAACGTATAGACTGTCAATGTTCCCTCTTCACAGCAGCAAGCAAGAACCACAATGGCTCTCAGTTCTGCTGATTCTTCTGTCTCTTGCCCAGTTCATGCACCTAAACCACATAAATTTTTTTTCCTTTCATACGTCCTCAGTGACTGTCTTCTGTGGGACTGTCATTTTAACTACATGCTCCATATTTTAAGGTCTCTTGTCATACCAATTTTTCCAATATTCAGTCAATCGGGTAACAAGTTTAGTAAGAGGCAACATGAAGAGATTTGGTTTATCAAGCCACTAACTCTCACATTGACATTGATTGATAATAATGATGTATATACGCACACAACATGGTGATTTAAAGAAGAAAAATTTGGTAAAATCCTAAACAAAATCCAGAAAGAAAAATCTGAATGAAAAGTTGGAATTCTCTGAAAAAACCTCTATGTCCATAAATCATATTTTGATTGAAGAGAAGGGAAAAAAAATGTACCAATCTACATTTGTCATAATAGACACACACATGATAGGGTAAAGGACAAATAGATGTTGGGTGATCTAAAATGTTTGGAAGGTTTCTTCCATTAAGATGGCAACAAAACTCAGTAGAGGGGAAATGGCAATATTATTCAGGATGCAAAAAGGACGGGGAACTTCAATAAATATTTTGATTCCTTTCATTTAGAAATGAGTGGGATGGTATTCTTCTATCTGATGATGAGGTATATTACCAGCCTTCTTCATTTCTAGTGGAACAACAGAAACAACTCCTAGAAAATAAGTATCTTTTACACTTGAGGAAGAAAGTATAATTTCACTGTTCCATTTTGAGGATTGATTGATGGGATATTCTGTAAATGTAATGGACTTTTCAAAGACCTTTGAGTCAGTGGTGCATAATATTCTGATTATGGAATCAATGCTATGCAACACCAATAAAGAACATGTTAAATGGGTTAAAAGTTGGCCACCTGACAACCTTTCAAAATCACAGTCATCAGTGGTTGATGGGTAATGCTGACTCATTGTTGAATTGTTGTGTCCTAACATTGGGAAGTTACCATAGGGATCAATGCTGGGCCAGTACTGTTCAGCATTTTTGGTGCTGGGAATCAGTAACTGGGAAATAATGAATTGCAGCTGTGGAGGATTCTAGGTGACCAAGACATCATGGAGACAGGCACACAAACTGATCTGGATCAGTTGTAGCTAAGCTTGTTCAAATGAGCTATTTTGAATACAGCTAATTAGTCCTCTGTAAGATGAAAAATAGAGTTCATGACAAGGCAGGAGTCCCATTCAGATAGAAGATAGGGTGCGCATCTTTAACAGTGCTGGTCAGGAGGGATAAATCAATATAACAAAGCACCAAATCAAGTGCTTCATCTTCTTTATTTTAATAAAAAACAAATAATTGATCATCATACAGAGTAATGCATATGGATTTCAAGGGCCTAGGATGACTGAGAAATGAGACTCATATTTCTGGTGGCCTGTCTGACTTTGCACTCAATAAATTTGTAGCTTGCTGTCCCCAGAATTTCAGCTCTTGTAAATTTCCCATGAATTTGTATTTTATTTTGGTTCTATTCTTAATTTTTGCAAAACAGTTAGCTTACGCCTTTAAAAAATCCCAGTCATGCCTAGTAAGATCTTCTTAAAACATAAGCTGAAAAGGAAAATGACTGTATCATTAGCTACTGGTCACCTCTTACTTTTAAAAGACATAATACCTCTTCTCCATCCCCTGTGCCAAACAAATGCTAAGTACTGTCTTCAAATTCAAGTCAGGGAAGTTTCTGGCAGAAATGCTGAACCTAGAAAAGTCAGAGTTTGGTGAAATTCTGCCTTCTGAAGGGATTAGTAATATGAATATGTACTTATTTCTCTGTCTCTTTCTCTCTGTTCTTTTTTTTTTTTTGGCCTAATTTCATGTTGCCATTTTTATCGCTGCTCTTACTTTTTTATCATTTCTACTCCCCTTTTTTTTTTATATATTTCAGGTGTCAAGTTCTCCATGCAAGATGTTTTTTCCTTGGCTTAACTAGATCCCACTTTAATAACTAGAAATTTCCTAATATTCATAAGATTACCAAGCCTCCTAGTTGTTCTGAAGCACGGAAAATTTCAGATGTGTTTGTAGCATGAAGCTGATCCAGTGATGCTACCTGGTGTGCCATTATTATTGTAGCCTACAGACTATGGTTGCCTGTCTCTTCATGCAGATAGTGATGAAGCAGTGAACAAAAGCCTTCTAAATGAGGGAGGAGACATAGCACAATTTGAAATTGTTAACCATACAATGTAGCAAAGAGTTCTAAGTTTGAAAACAAAATATAAAGTTACAGTTTGAAAGGAAGCTAACAAAGTATGAATTGTGTACTAGAATTGTGTAATAGAATTATTATTATTTTTTAAGGGCCTGACTAGTTTAACCCCAGGATCTCATATGTGAGCATATCATTACAGTACATCCTGTCGGCACCCACAACAGCCTTTATAAAAGAGCAGTCAGAGGTGAAGGTAGATAAACTTTGGAGCAGTTCACATGAAGAAAGCTTCTCTTTATTTATATATAAAAGTAAAGAATTTGGTCTGATTTGGGTTTGAAATTATGTCTGTCAGAAAGTGGAGTGTTGGCAGTGTTGTCGCTATTTGCACTATTACTGGATACAGGTCAATTTTAGGGAAGAGATTTTATGAAAGAAATAATTAGTCTCAGTTCTAATTAGAAGACCTTTTATTGTTTGGTTGGTTGGTTTTTTAAAGTGTAGTTCCAGAATTCCTATCTTATAGTAATGAAAGCCCTTACTCCTAGATGTTAGCTCTCTTTATTATGGAATCAACATCTTCCTGTGTATCTTGGGCTGATGTTAAAATTTCCCTAAGCAAAGGAGTTCTGCATGCAATCCCTTCAAATTCTAGTAAATAGAATAGCCCAGACATGGTCTCCTTTTTGTGTAAATAGTCCTTTGATGTGTACAACTCTTTAATGGAAAGTGAAAGAGTCCAGTGTTTCAACAGGATGCAATTTTCATGTGGAGGAGGAGCCCACAGCTCAGATGAACCATGGTATCTTTATTTACCTTGTTTCTGCTTCCTTCAAGGTTCTTCTAGTCATGTTTTGAGCCAGCAACAGGTGAGGAGGCGTGTGCTGCAGGAAATACTGTGCTGATAGACCTTAAACTGCCAGAGGGAGTTACAGTGAGGACCTGGGGGAACCAGGATAAATGCTGTGATGGACCTAATCCTTCCTGTCCCACACTTCCCCTGGTTTCTTTAGATTATAGTTTAATGCTGTCAAGGTGTGCCTATGGATATATAATATGCTTTGCATAAGCAGGTGTAGTGTCATTTCCTCTGCCCAGCTTTGCTAATGTGAGCTGACAAAATCATTATTCCAGTCCTCTGAGAATCTCACTAGAAAAGAAACTGGAAATATATGTCCTTGAACAGAGGGTCAATGAGCTTCATGCAAGCCCAGAAATGGAGATACTAGAGTGGGATTTTCAGGAAAGGACCACTTTCTTGAAGAGTGTGGTTATAGGCAAACACAGAAAAATTTAATACATCTGTTTCTAGGGTAGGTAGAAGGGTGATTACTGCCATGTTGTCCACTTTGGAAGAACAAATGGGTGAGTTTTTCCATTTCATTTTATCACTACACCACTGAGTAACACAGTGCCCAACTACTTGAGCTGAATAACCAGCTAGAATTTTTTTTCTAATTGAACATACTTTGGAGAAAAAAACAGTCCACTACAAAAATGGAAACAGTATATATTATTTACTTGGGAAAATTATTGTGCTCATACTATCTTAACAAATTTAATACAGAAATTTAATTTTGTTAGAAGATTTTACTTAAAAGTAGTGATTCAATATGGTTAGGAATAGGGGAGAGGATAATAGAGGAGATGAAGGTGAGAAAGGAGTTACAAAAGTCTTTCTCTTGAGGCGAGCTCTAGGAAAGTTCTTATATTCAACAAGAAGCTGCCAGCAACGTTAGTACTCAGCAGCTTTCCCTCTCCCAAGAATTGCAGTAGATCCACTGATAATAGAATTTATGCTTGAGCACGCAGCACTGACTTAAGGTTAGTGCTTACGAATATATTAGCGTTCCTTTCAAATTGTAAGGAACACAGACTTTAAAAATAATGAAGTGTATTTAAAAGTCTACTGCTGGTTTTACATGTTCAGTTGTTTTGTTTTTTGGGGATTTTCCTCTGTTGGATTTATGCTGTAGCACATTTAATCAGCAGACTGCACAGAAAATGGCTCTTATATGGAAAATCCCATGAGTCAGGTGCCACTGAGCCCTCCTTGCCGTTGTGGTCTTCCTTTGCATGGCCAGTTTGGAAACTAAACTGAAGACTAAATTCATGAACCTAAACAAGGATTGCTGAACAAAGAAAATAATGAGCTAGCATTATTTTTAAAAAAATAGTTTTATTTTAAAAAGAAAGATTGGACCTGCTCCTTTTTCCTTTGTTATACATGGCAGTTGAATCATAAAAGTCTGCCTTGCATGGTATCCCAACACCAATGATTAGAGGCTCAAACTTTAGCTTTCAACCTGAAAGTGTTTTAGAATACCTCTCATCTTCCTAGGGGAACAGGTTTACTTTCTTCTTCCAATCTTTTTTAGACAGCTGAGTTTGTAATATTATCAAATAGTAAACAGCAATAACAGCAACAAAACCTTGGAGCAACTTTGAAAACTCATAATGTATATTTGATTGCTTTTAAGTTCACTGTTAAGACTTGTTGGTCTTTCCCCAGTTTGTAGAAAGGATTTTGTGAGAGAGAGACTAAGTATTTTTCTGTACATGCCTCACCTAGACAAGAAGACAGAACATGCTTTGTTCACCTGCACACTCATGCGATGTACAGAGAGCTGACAACTTTGTGATTAGGATGTTAAGCAAAGTTGGGAGGGTGAAGTACAACATTTTGCGCCTTTCTGTTCTCTATGAAGAGAATGATACTGTTTTACTTGTGCTTTGTTTTGCCTCTTCAAATGATAAGGTCTCTGAGTTATGGGTTGTTGCTGATTATGGACATACATATTGAAGCATTCACTGGAGACTAGACACAAGCAGGACTTCTAGGAATTACTATGTACCAAATAATAAATAGTATTGATGAAGAATTATGGTCTGCTAAGAAGTGAAGGAAAATACTGCCTCTTCTGCTATGAAGTAAAAATGAAAAGAGCATATGTAGTCTTTGCTCTTCTCCCCATGGGTATTATGTATTCTCATAGCCTTCACTAACCATTTCAGAGCAGGACAGCTGACCTTCGAAAGTAAATACGATTAAAGCTGAACAAATCAGGTAATTACAATAAAAACATGACTTGACAAGTAGCCTCTGGACAGAATTACAGTTCTATACACAGCCTTCTCATTCAATTAGGATGATTTGAAATGGTAAAAATATTTGGTTTACTTTTGCTTTATATTTATGGGACACTCCATTTCTAAGCTATATTTAAAAAATTCTTTAGAAAGAAAAATTCTTTATGAAAGAAAAAATAGTATCACTTAGGTATTGAGTTCCTGCATCTGTCACTCAAAGGGATGCTAACAAGGTGTTACCAGAGGTACCTGGACCCTTTTTCGACCTAAATCTCTTGTGATATAGGATTTCCCTCCCTAGCATGGCCTCCTTCCTTCTCTTGCTCTTTTGCTACAACCTGTTTGCAGCTCAGTATTTGACACAGCTGCAGAGCCATGCAGAGAAGAGCATGTGCCGGTCTCCTTCTGTATCTTCTTCTCTCCCTTCTCCTCTCCCTTCTCCTTCTGACATTTGAGAGAAGTGCAGGTAGCAGCCTCCCAGCTCTAAGAGAACACCCAGAAAGATACTGTGAAAGGTGAGAGCCAGAGATGGGAAAACATCATGTCTATAGAAAGAGGGGGACTCAAGACTAATGCTATGAATGTTGCTGTAGCATTACCATGTCATAGTATTGGCATTAGCACTTAAAGGCAAGAAAGACACTTCATTGTCACCTGTCACTACTGCATTGCCCAAACTGCACTAATATTCCCAAAGCAAGGATGAGTTGCAAGGTACAGAAAGTAGGTGAGCAGAGAAATGAAATCCAGAATGTGCCACTGAAAATATGCAAGTCAACACTGAAATGCAAGGTCAGAAGGGGAAGCAACACACCCTGGATCAGCAGAACATCAATAAATTCCTATGGCTAGAGTAGATCTTGTAGCATCAAAAAAATTTGGGTCAAATTCCTATAGAAACAACTTCTAAAAGCTCTTTAATCCCATTAAAACCAATCTGAGCAACACCCTATAAAGCACAGAGTGCTCAGACATACAATTAAGAAAGCACCGTAATTGAGTTTAAATATATTAGGTAGGTAATAAGATCTGGTGAAATCCCTGGTGCTACTTCCATGCTAAAAGTTTCACAGGAACAGGCACATGGTGGAGCCAAGAGTCTCAAAGAGGCAGGAGACCTGGAATGGTTTGGATGTCTGTCAAAAGGAGCTGCTTGTGCAGATTTGCTGGGGGCGCGGGTCACAGAGCAGTGTCTGCAGGGCTGTGTTTTTTAGCAGTGTCCCTGCACCTTGGAGACTAAGTGCCATGCTGTGCTGGGATACAAGTCATGGCACAAAGGTGCTTGAGCTAGGGAAGATCCAGGTTGGCACATCTTGGGCACAGCTCCGCCAACACAGATCCCACAGGGACGTGGTGGTGCTGGCATGGCACATCACCAGCCTTGTCAGAGACACACCAGAGCCTGGCACTTTCTCGGCCATGCCAGCACAGCACTACGGGGTGTAGCTGGGCTGCCTCTGCTCCCAGCGGGAGCTCAGGTGCTGCTGGCCTGAGCATCTCTGCACCGTGTAAAAACATCTAGTCCCAAACCCAGAGCCTCATTGTGCAAAGTATTTGACAAACACAGCACAGAAAAATACCTTGCCCCAAGGAGTTTACTGCCTAAATAAAATGGAACTAGTGTAGACTGCACATTGCTCAGTGTATAAAGCAGTGCTTGTCGCTTTTTCTGCCAGCAATGTGCCAGAAGTCAAGCTATTAAATTGCAGTTAGCAGATGGGCTAGGTACTCCCGTTGCTTTTGCAGAATGCCACGCAGCGACCACAGCTCTTCATCATCCACCTGACTCTATCAAAATCCATATTATGGTCCTAAAGAGTGATAGAATATCTCTAAGCTTGGTGAGTTATATGCGCCGCATTAATATACCCTTTATTTTCAGGGAGCTCCCATCTTTTGAGAGGGTGAAGATTACTTGAGGTTTTAATAAATGAACTGCTGCAAAGGAACATGTTGCTTTCCTCCTCCTAAAAAGATGCTATTTATATCAATAATCCCATTGTGAGTGTTACTCCAAACCTCAGAACAGAACAGTGACAAGTTAACCAACCACTTTTGTAATAACATTTACTGCCCTTTATGAAGTTAACAAATCTATTTTTCAAATTTCAGTCATTTAGAATACAAAGGGAAAAGCCATTTTTTCATATGATAAAATGTAGCTGCTGCTGGAATCAAAGAGTCGACCACATTTTTTTCATTAATTTGATTATTCTGAAATGATTGATAAGATTAATTAAAACTGGTTTGATTCAGAGATCTTCAGAGGACCCATCTACACAACTCTTGCAATTTCCACTTGAATAAAAATGGAACAACATCTATGGGGAGACAGATATACCCAGCATGCCTCTTTTCCACTCTAACTGTATGATAGTTATTATGCCTATTATTCTCCTTGTGAAGCCTCAGTCCATCAGGAATATTTTGAGACTCTTTTTAGTAGGATGTAGAAGGAAAAAAATACAAATCTATGAGAGGAAGAAAGGAAGAAAGAAGGAAAAGCAGGAAAAGAAGGAAGGAAGATAGGAAAGAGAGGAAAGAGGAGAGAGAGAGAGAGAGAGAGAAAGAAAGAAAAAGAAAGAAAGAAAGAAAGATAAAAGAGGAGACAGAGAAGGAGAGAAAACCTTAGAGCTTAAGTGTAATTTCAACCAATTAAAAAAGCTCAGCTACTCTGCATTGAACCTTTGGGGGAATAGATAATTTCATCTCCCAGAACAAAATGCCTTAAAGACTTCCTTTAAAGCTGTGAATAAGCAGTAGCTTTTCACCCCTTCCCTCCCCTTTCCTTGTCTGCAATGTAGAGTTAAGGGTACCTAATAAATCAATATTATTTGCATAAATAAAACCAAGCTTGTATTACCAGATCAAGGCTAAATTCTTCAATATTACTCACATAAAATACCATGATTAGGGAGGGCTTAATCCACTCACTGGATCCACAGATGTTCTTCTTGAGTGTGTCTAAGAAGGCATTTATTTTCCCATTTCATGATGTACCCTGCTGTTGAATAGTCTTCAGTCTAGCTGTCCTGCTTCTACAAATAAAACATCCTGGGGAAGGGCATGGGTGACCTGGAGTTCCCACCACTCTCTTCCTTACAATTTTTTTGCCTCAATGTGCTCCCTGAGATGATACTTTAGTAACATCTCAGTAGAATCACACGACTTAAACTATTTTCAGTAACCATCAAGAAAACATAATCAAACACATTACTGTGTCTTATCTCTATTGTGATAGGTAAGGACATGATCCAACTAAATTTTGGATATGTGTCTAATTAAAAACCGCTGAACATTCAGCACACTGCTATACAGTAAATAGGCTTCAGAGGTCTTTGATATTAAACATGCATGTAGGTGTTGTACTAAATTTGGTCCCGTGAAGAACAATGTACTTAATGAGTATTGCGGGGGGAAAGTGACTAAAGAAGTAAAAAGAAATATGTAGGAAACTTCAGCAGACTGAAGTAATGCTATTGACTAAATAAAACAGTTCCTACTGTAACTGTATCTTATGCTGATGGAGCCAGCCATGAAATATTGCAAGGCAGGGAAAACTTGTTCCTCATCCCAAATCAATGAGAAGTTTCGGCATTTACTTTATTTGGCCCAGAATTTTTTTCCGCAACTTTTTCTCAACTGTTCATGTGACTAGAGCACAAGCATAACAGATGTACTTTATGCCATCACAATATTATGGTTTACTCAGAGTGCACATTAAATCTATCTTTTCAATACTGTGCAAGGATTTCCATATCTGCATGAGTCTACCTTTAGTAAGTGCATGTACAATGTAGGCCAACATTTGCATGTGAGCAGTCATCAAAATCTGGAGGAAAAGTGCCTACCTCAGTAATTTTTAAATAACTCAGGCCATTAATTGGTAACCTTTGTTGCTCCTACCTGCACAGGCATAAATTAGTTTTATGGATTAAGTATATTTGAACTTTTAAAAATGCTTTTATAGCTTAGAAAGCAAAATACTATATTTGCCATCACACTTCAAAAACAGTGGAAGATAGATGTGTGTGTCTGGGAACTGATTAGGACTCTAATACCATGATACAAATTGTTACTGGAAAAATCAACCTGGTTAATAACTGCAGCAACAGCCCAAATGTTCATGGAAAAAAATATTACAATTGGTAAAATCAGTTTTCACAACAGAAAATTCAGCATGTTATTTGTTTATGAAGGAAAGCTTTAGGAAAGCAACAGCCATAAGCCACCAGTTAAAACAGAGATATGAGAAACTTTTAGTGTTATTATAAAATTGCCACTTCCTCACATATCACAGATTTCATTACCAGTTTGATGTCCTTCCTTATGGAGCTCCAACATCATATTTTAAGCTGGAGTAATCACAAGTAATTGTCCACTTTCCTGGGAGGTGTGGTGTTAACAGATGCAAAAGGCATCTGTGGCACTTGGGACTTTGAACCAGGTCTGATCTGTGGGGGAGTGTTTTTCTGGTGGAGATAGACTTGTATGCTGCATGGCTGAGGTTTTGCAAGAGCAAGCTGTGATTTAAAGCAAATTTTGACTTTTGGTTTCCAGAAGTGACCAGAAGGGAAGAGGTGGATTCTCAGGCAGTGGTTACTCAGCACTTAAAATTTTCATATGGTACAATGCAATCCTGTACCACAGAGCTCTGCTAGACTTGAAACACCTCCAAATAGTGTTACCATTCACATAGTACTGGTATGAAGTAAATAATATCACAGCAGCAAGGGGTCAGACATAGACACAGACCATGAGAGTTGCTGCTAGTGCTGGTATGGAATCATCTAGAGGAAGCTCTCACTGCTGCTGAAGAGAGGCTTTCCTGAACTCCCAACCCCTTACCTGAATCATGCAATTGAAAAACAACCAGCCAATGAAGTCTGTGGTTGTCTTTGCTTGCTTTGTGCTCTACAGCCATTTCCAACTTGACTTTTCAACCATGATAAGGTGTTAAAAGAACAAACCAGGAAACCATAAGTGTTTTGCATAATTGCATGACTCCAGGAGGTGGAGCCTTGACAATACCATTTCTGGATGTATCTGAACTAACTTCTGCCTCTCTCACTATGCTTGGTTTGAAACTGGCAATATCTTTGTTGCTGGACTCCCAGGGGAGGCCAAAGATATTCTTTTTTTTAAACTGTGAACAATTAGACCTGTTCCCAGATCAAGCAGCACCCTGTGGTCAGAACTGCAAGTATTTCCCAGCCTGACTGCCTTGCAGGGTGGTTTCACGTTTTTCTTTCCACAGTATGGATCTCCTGCCCTGAATGGGTGTTCAGCAAATTTCAGAGGACATCTAAATATCTGCTTCTGCTTCAGACTGGAGAGAAATCAGATGGAGAAGCTTCTCAGTGGTGTCAATATTATGGAAACCAGAGGCCTAACAATTGTCACTTGGCAAACACTTTAAAGTCTACAGTGGTGGGTCTCACTGTAGTGGACAGAGGTCTCCTGCTTTACTTAACCGGGGCATGTTTCAGTACTCTTTCAACTTGGGCACTTTGGCTTCAGCTGCTTCTGTGCTGCTCCCTCACTGTAACACACTTGCTTGAGCTTGTCATTTTTCACCAGCTTTGTAAAGGCTCTGGATCACAGTCCACCTCTTCACAGATGTGAAACATGGAACATAGCAGTTTCTCCAAGGGCTTTTATGCCATTAGCCCATGCTTTAGGAGAAAAGCTAAAAGGAGCCAAAGGAAATTGTGATATAAGTCTATACCTTCACTTACCTAAGTTTTTTCCCTCATTCTTGACATTCATCTGAATCCTTTTAGGTTTTCAGGATCTTGCCTTTCCTCTTGCATATATTTCCCTTAGCACCTTGGCATCCCATCTTATTCCTGCAGCCACTGAGGTAACAAAGTAATCTGCTTCCCAATAAATGAGATGACAAAAGACCTTGAGACCTTTTGCTTTGTAATCATCAGATTTCTTTGTCAGATAATCAGTTATTCAGTTACAAGCTCATGAGAGCAGGTGATTTTTCTAGTTGGCAGCCAGCTCCTCACCTCTGACTAACTTTGGGTGGAGAGACAATAGAGGCTCAACAACTTTCTGTTGTTACCTCTGTCTTCATCATGTGAAATCCTAGTCCAATAAGGAGGTAAAAAGGATGTCTAATCAACCCATTCCTAGTGGATAGTTTGATTAAAAAAAGTAAATCCACATTTCTTCAATCTATATGCAAAAATTCACCACATCAAAGAGGAAAATATTATTTTTACAGTGAGGGATTCTTCCAGCTGTTGCAGAGATCCTACTCATATACTACCAGGATGACTAGTTTATTCAGATGAACATTTTTACCTGTTTGGACATGTTTGTGTCTTGATGCAGCAAAAGGCTGATACAGCTTTTCATCAGTCAGACTGAATGAATCCATCAATCAAATATTGATGCATGACTAGCAAGTAAAATCTATCCTTAGTCTATCAGTCCTTCATTCCTCCCTATCTTCAAAATCACCCACTCCTACAGACCAATTAATACAGAGGCTGACCGTGGCACTCTTGCTTTGATTTCTTTGTGACAGAGTATCCAAATGTATTTTTTGGCTTGTTCCAGCACTTACTTTCCTTTGCTTAGTGGTTCAGCAACAAACATGCATACTATTGCTAATTAATATGTTTGAAATTCTATCCTGGCCCACAGCACTGAAAAATATCTCAGAAGTCTTTGACTGCAGTAGCTATTAATCAGCCCTAAGCCTTTGCATTTGTCCTAATTCAAAGCATTTGTTTCACAACATATTTTTTGCATACCACACCAGTGTTGATCAACGTAGGTTTCAAAATCCTTGTTTATTTTATTTTACAGCATGTCAGTCTGGGAAAAAAGAAAAAAGAAAAAAAAGGGAAAAAAAGGCTGTTTATTTGTCTCATGCTGGGGAATTTCAGACTCCAGCAGGGTTCAATGGAGTGTATGTCACCATCACAGAGCGTGTTAAGGAGGCACACTGAGTGGGAGCTGGTGATGAGAGAGAAGGAGCAGAAGTCTGTGTTTGGCAGTGGAGAAGACATAAACAGTCTTTGCAGAGAAGCCTCTTTCATGCTGTACAATGGACTCGTGTTTTTATTGGCCTGCATTGTCCATGCTGCAGCATAAAGGGAAGCAACCTCTTGCCACAAAACTCAACCCTACCCACACAGAAGGTGTCAGTTGCACTGAAGCTCTGCTCTGTGGCCCCTGAAGACCTCAGGAAAGACTCTAGGGCAGTCTCTAAACTGATATGCTGCCTGGGATATGGGAAGAAGCAATGTAATAAGCTGTTCTCTTCCAGCTCTGTAGTAATTCTCGCAGAAAAATGAATAAAACAACCATTATGCAGGTACAGCCACCCCAGGAGTCCTGACATGTTAGAGGTGGGTCTGGGAGGCACCTCTCTAAAATTTTGCAACCAGAGTAAAGGGAAATTTGAGATGCTTTCTTTGCCTCAGATCTCTCCCACACATTGACTCTCTGGATAGAGGCTAAAACATTGCTGCGAACAATGTCTTATCCCTTTTTTTCTATAATAGTTCTCCATAAGAATAATTTTTGCCTCTGCAATTAATTTGATTTATTAAAATAGCAGGTATTTTTACAGTATAGTGACATGTTCCACAGGGTCTGCTAGCTCTAACACTCATTGTACAATAACACTGTCAAAATAACACAGTAATATCTGCCAAAAGAGAATATATTTCTAAAGAAAAAGTACCTACCTATTTCCAGGAAAGTGTAACTGTGAGAGAAACACAACTACAGCTGAAGCTGCAGGCTGAGGTTGCTCTGCCCGTTTTTTGAAGGAGATTAATGGAGAAGATAGGAAAAAAAATATCATCACTTCACATGAATAAAAACTAGAAGCTCTTAAAATATGTATGCCAAATAGGTAGCAGATTAGACAAATAAATAACACACACACACCTCAAACCCAAGCCAACTGGAAAAAAACCACACCACTGAACTCCCTCACAAAAAAGAAAGGAAAAAGCTTAAATCCAACTCCAATCTTGCCCACTATGTCTTTCCAGTTTCTATGTTTGACTTGCTATGACTCACTGTCCAGCAGCTAAACCTGCCTGATGTTTTGGGAAAGCCTTCCCATCACCTCTGAGGCAGCTGCTCCCACCTGTCACACGAGTCTCCTGCTCCTCTGAGCAACATCAGCACCTCACTCCAGAAAGAAGCCATTTCCCCCACCCACCCAGAGCTCGTCTGACCTATTCTTGCAAGAATATATAACTTAGTGCAGATAAATCCCCTTCACAGCAGTGCGATATTGCCAGCTTTCTAAGCAATGCTTTCACCTCACCTGGGCTATGCAAAATTTTTATGACTTAAATGGCAGGAGATGTTACTTATTTGGCTGATTTCTCCTCCTCTCCTCCTGTGGGAGCATTCAAGGACAGAGTACTTATTGGGTGGGACAAAACAGTCTTATCTATAGCACATCACTGCTTAAAAGCAAATATTGTTTTTAGCTTCTGATTCCCTTTTTCCTTAAGGTAAGTTTAACTCTCATTTAGTTTAGGCATTTAGTTTGCCTTTGCTTTGTTCCGCCCATGAAGTGCCTAAAACTAAAACATAATGCTGTATCCCTGTTCCCTCTTGGTGCAGAAAGATTTCTGCATTTTTATCCAAAAAGAAAAACGGAAATAAAAAACTATCTGGCTTTTGTTTTGGTTTGAGTGTTTTATAGGATTTGGGATTTCTTTCTGTTGTATTGGAAGACTCAAACTAACAGGGACTCAAACAGGGGTATCATAACAAGGAAAAATGAACTTCCTGAGTCTCAAGGTACACTTGCAATGCTTCTGTTTTTAACCTTGCTGCCACTTTTTCCATACAGAAATGTCCAGCTGGAGTTTGAATACAGGTTACACTTCTACTTAAATAGCTGATTCACTGACATTTTCATCTTAAGCCTTTTCAGGCTCCTTGCAGGAGAAAGAAGAGTTTTATACCTCTGTATCCACTGTCCTTATGTCACAATTCCAGAGCCATGCTTTGGAAAAGCCTACCAGGCAAAGAGGAAATTAGATTCTCATGTCTGACAAGCACAGTGGAAAGGGGTGGGAGGAGAGGTGTGAATGGGAAAAGAAAGCGAGGAGGAAAACAAAAATATATTTGGGCTTGTATTTCCCAATGATAAAGATGTAAAATTGTTAGCTTTTGACCTTTTAAGGAGGTCATTTGGGACAAAGAAGGAGGGAGGGTAAGGGTAAGTGAGATCTATATGTTTCTTATTTTTTGTTTGTCTTCAGTAGCATTACTCAATGGATAGATGCAATGTATTTACCCACATCCAGAATTACACATGACTGTATTAATAATCAGTACTTAATTATTACGCAGAATATTTTTCACCATACCAGTAGATCAGACAACAGAATTCAAAATTTGGTAAACAAGTCTCATCCTAATTATAGAAAAGGGATATTTTTTTGGTGAGGCAGCAAATGTAGTCCAGATTTCCTGATTTTCTTGATCAGTATGTGTACCTATAGATCATTTAGCACCACAAAAATCAATGAACTACATGTTGTAATATGCCAGTGGGAGTGTCTTACAGTTTGTCCTTGAAAGATGTTTGTATTGACAGCAAACAGCCCAAAAGACAAAGCCTGCACCATGACAATTCCACAAAGTCACTTAAAAAACCAAAAAGAGTAACAATCCTCAGGGCTTCAAACATTCCAAATTAAGGAATTGATATCCCTGTAAAATGTCTAACCCCAGAGGCTTTTTGCTGTAGAATTATCACTGGTAAATATATAGATTATTTAATTAATCCACTTGATTTTAAGTTGTCTGCTCTTTTATTTTCCTTCTGTGCCTCACTTTGGTGGTTTGAGCCCCCTGGCACCTTCAGAATTTGCTGAGAGGTGTCTGGTAGAAAGGATCAGAAGTTCACCGGCACAGGTGGATGTGGTGTAAGGGACCTCATCCCAATTTCTCAGTCCCATTTCCACTCAACACTTGCCCCTTGGATGCAGTCTTAAGTTCAAAGGCACACCCAAAGTGGCACCCCAATGGTACAGTCTTGCCAGCTTTGCTTTTAATGAGATCAGGGTTTCACTAGGCTCTGGAGTCTGTGATTCAAATGCTCTCCTCACTGTTCAGTTAATGGGATCAGAGTAGCTCCATCTGTAATGTGCGGGTTGTCTCCTGGGTAATCTGCCTCAAGGAGATGAATTGAGAAGCTTACACCTTTAAATATGATGCAGTCAAGGAGAATTATAATTATTGCATGTATTAACACTGTGTACAAGGCCCAAATTACATGGTACAGAAAATATGAAATAAAATGGAATATTGCAATAGCCAATAGTCAGGAAAAAAACCCCTCATTTATTGAGCATTATCTATGCTGTTGGAAAACTTTGCTGTTGAGAAAAGAAACAGATGATCCATTCTCCCTGAAACTACTGGAAGTCCTGTAGGGCCGTGAGGCAAATCATCGTACTTAGCTTGTATGTGGGAGTTGGAAAGAACTCCATCAGCTTATCCTGTCATTTCTTCTTCCTTGGGATCAGTCTTTTTCCTCACTTTAAGATCAGAGAGCAACTTTTGTGTCTTTTGCTGCCCAGCCTGGTTCATTCATCTAAGCACAGTTTAGTTAAAATGGTCATTTTCTCAGAGGAAATTTTTCCAGAAAGCATCTAGGCATTCTCTGTATAGTAGAGAAAGGAAGAGGCTGAGTGAATTTGGGAAGTCATCTTTGAAGATGACTATAGGACCTGAGTCCCAGTTTATTTTTCTTTCACTGGGAAGTATGCATACAAATCCCTAAGCTTGTGAAAAACATAGCCCGAAGGCTTGACTTGTAAGTCTTAGCCTGAAGGGATGTAGGTGTCATCAGTTACAAATACAGTTGTTGGCATTTAGCTATCAAGCTACTTGATTTGCATGTATAAGGATTATTTCAACCTATAAATATTGGATCTCCTGGTGTTGCCCAAACTGAATTCTGAGCACAAAACCTCTCATACAAGATCAGGCTCTGATTCCTCAAATAGTCTTCAGGAAAGTGAGCATTTCCTACTTAAAGCTGAAGTCAAAGACACTGGAAGTTGAAGAGAAATATATTTTAAAATATGGGTCTTAGCCCTATTTATTTGGCCCAATAAATGCTGTTATCTGACAACACTGATTTTAACTGCTTCTTTCACCATTAAAAACTGTCTAAATTCAGCACCATATAAGAATCTGAATCCTCATCAAAGAGATTTTCTTCCCATTACAAGCAGTTTAAAAATCATTGTAATTTCCATGGTAACAAAACTCCTACAATCTATACACCTCCCCAGCTAATTAATTCGTCTATATGAACTAAAACATAGCAATATGAACCCGTATTTCTCTGCTTCAGAAATCTGCTCTGAAAACCAGAAACACCATGCTGTATTGCAGGTAGGAGAAAGACATTCGTTGCTTTTCTTGAAGGCTTCCTTCATTCTGCATAAAATAATTTTTAACCTGACTCTTACCTCATACCACACAAATGCCCAAGTCACAATAATAACCACCTGAAATTACCTAAACCCTTTCCAGTTATTCTAGTTTCAGATATTTTACTGAGGATCAGAAAGAAGCACATTAGGCAGCAGCTTCAGAAAAGACTTGGGTTTGCAGTGAACCTGAGCATGCTGTGCAGTTTCATTGACACCACGGAGAAAAGAGTGGAATACATCAAGTGTGGATGAAAGTTTCCACCCTAATGCATCTGTTTTTTGAAAGTTACAGACTCTGTTTGTGAGAAAAGAGGGTCTCACAACTGCACTTTGAGATGCAGACCTGTGTGAAATTTTAAAAGCCTGCAGAGGAGGTGGCGTGCTGAGTTAAAGAACTTGATATGGAAGTAATTAGATAGTAGACAAGATGCAAAGCAGAGAAAATAGAGGAATACGAGCTTTTAAGAAAGTTAAATGATTGCTTAAATCTCTCCTGCTCTTACCATTCCTGACCTCCCTTAAGTTAAGGCAGACACGATGAAAGATCTACACGCTTTCTTCTAATAATAATTTCCTCAGTAATCAAGGAGCGGAAGTTGTTAAGTGTAGTATGATCGGTCGGAAGAGATTTGCTCCAGCATTTGGCTCTCGTGCCAAGAATACAAAACTGCCTAATAGGAAGTCCTCCACACATAAGCAGGGAGTAGAGCTGAAGTAGCAATCAGCAGCTGATCAATGCTATCTGAGCACCTAGACCAGCTGAAAAAGCAGGAATTTCAGCAAGTGGTTGCTGAGCAGTTTTAGGCATCTGATCCCATTGGCCCTGATAGTAGCTCTGCTCTTTGGTCAAAATCCTGCAACTACTTGCAGGGCTGTACAACGATCACAATGCAAGTGGGTTGGGAGGTGGAATAAACAAGAGAGTGTTGCAAGAAAAAAAGGTGACATTTTGGTAAGACCTGTGCACTCAGAAATGGAATGGAGTACTTGGTGGGATAGAAAGCTAAGGAAATGTGATCTCTCTTGCTCATTCTGCCGTGTTCTTCTACCTCCCACCACGAGTAAGTAATATGTGGGTGGATAAGTGGATCTCTGGCTTGGTTTAATGCCAGCAATGAGAACATTTGTGAAGCAAAGCCAAGCATGCTGGCAAACATCCATTGATCATTCTTTCCTTCATTAAAGTCCTCTCACCTTGTGAGAAGAAATTGATTACGCTACCATAGACACGCTTCCTCCAGCACTTCAAAGCCTGCAGAGGTGGAAGCTGGATTTGGGCCATAGTGCCTAGAGCCTTCAAGAGTTAATTAAACATAATAGTAACCTATATATTTACAGGTCCCTTTTTGATGACAGCAACAGAATAGAGGTTAACCCCACTTTTCAGGTTCTCCCTCAGGATTTATTTGAACTTTGCTCTTCTTCCATCTCTCCATCAAGCATGAACTGAGTTCTGCAAGTCAGAGAGAAGTGAGTGCTGAATCTCCAGCTGCAGACATGGACCGCAGGGGTGGAAAGACTGAGTGATTTGCCAGAGGTTATAAGTGAAAACTGTGGCAAGGTGCAATTGTATTATTTCATCCCTTTTTTTTTCTCACAAATTCCCTGCCACCCTCCCTCTTCTGTGATGAATCATGAGAATACCAATACATAACTGAGTATAAATGACATGTAGGCACTGGCTGAAATTCTGCAAAGCACCTTACTGCTGCTGAGGTGGCAAAGAATGAGGAACAGAAATCCTCCAGATTTACTAGTCCAAAATGCAAACAGCATTTATTTAAGCTTCCACATAAAGATCTACTAAGCAGCTTTAAAGACATCACTAAAACCTTCAAGCTGCATAACATCGATGAAAAATTGACTCGGAATCAACATGCTGCACAGTGCTTACTAGCCCTGACAAGGTGGATAAAAATAGCAAGGAGACAATGGTGACGTCAATCAAAGACTGGGTGAGCCAAAGAGTTTTGCAAATACTCCCACGTGGAATGAGTCAGAGATGGAGTAGAGAGTTTGAGAAACACAAGGCAAGCAAAATCTCTTTAAAAGAAGTTTCACTGTGTGCTCAGAAGCCTTAGACAATTTGAATTTAAAGCAACAGAGAAATTTTGAAGAGATGGGGGGAAAAAGAGTCCTGAAAGTGTTTCAGTCCACTGGCATGACAAGAGGTTCTTTTATAATTTTTTCCCTGAAAGCTTTCCAAATAAAATGCTAAATGTGATAAATAAACCCAGATCTTTAGGCAGGATAAATTTCTCAGCTGACGTTTGGCAACAAGAAACCTGATCCCTATGCCTCCATGTGAAGATGTGAAAGGCACCCTACAGGATCTGATACTGAGTATTGATGTCTCCTATCAGTAGACGGGGACAAGGACAAGTTTGGCAGCTGATGGACAGACCATGATATGACACTATATGGTAGTTTAGGGCAGGAAGTAAAAAAAAGCATATTGCAGCCAATTGGAAATTATGAGAGAATTTTGGGAGGTAGATGGTCATGAAGTTATTTGAATGTTTTCCTAAAACAATGAAAAGCAATTAAAAAAAGATAAAAGTAAAATTAAAAAGCCCAAAAATGAGTTCTATATCTCTCTAAACATGCCAAGCAACAAAAACGTCCTAGATTTATAGAAGATGGTATTTTTACATGTAGTAGTCTAAGGTTTCATATATATGCCAATTTCAAGTCCTTTTATGTTTACTTTGGAGAAATAAAAGAGTCAAGTTTTCTAAAATCTCTAGTTCTGAAAATCCACCAAAAAGATGTTTTTTGCAACATCTGAAGACCTTTACCACTACAAAAATATGCAGCTTCTTGACAACGCAAATATAGATTTCTTGGTTATGAGGTGTCAGGAGTGATGTTTCCTTTTTAAGCTCATTATATCCACGAGTTTGACCATCTTGATCTACAGAGTATAAAACCCTTACATTTACAAGCACAATAATCAAAACAAGTATTTTCCTATCTTCATTAGGCCTGGGACCAAGTTTCTTAGCAACTCCATGCAAATATCTTTCTTTTTTTTCCCATCAGGAGAGGTGCATGAATATGGTGCAACACACAGGAGCTCCAAATGCCAGCTCATGTCACAATAAACATCTCTCCTAAGGTGAGGAAAGAGGTTTCTTTCACAAAGCTTTTATCCACTCTGATTTTTTCCCCAGGTCAGGCCTTTTCTCCACAGACACATTTTTGAGCGGCTGGTTTTACAACATTTGAGGCTTGCATAATGTGAAATCTGCACAATTTTTTCCTGAAAAAGATCCCCACAAATAACCAATCTCTTTTCAATTTCAGAATTGATTCTTCTTTGTAAAAGGCTCCAAGTCTTTTCTGTATGTGTGACCACTTGTGGATTTGGGTTTGAAGCTGGAAAACAGAACACCTCTCAGGGAACAGCTAAGAGACCACTTCTGTCTTTTTTTTTTTTTTTTCTGCTGTATATTCTTCATCTTTTACTTGTATTTCTTTGATGTGTCAGTCTTTTGCAACTGTTGAGCAAGGAAGATTAAAGCCATTATTGCTTTATTAAAAATTCAGTGTTATTTGCCACTCCTTTCCTGTTTTTTGACTGAAAAACCAGCCAAAACTAAGATACTATCTGTGGGTAGGAAGCATCTGAACTGAAAATGCTGAGGTCTCTAATGGTTACAAGGAAAACCAAATATTTTGGTATACACGCAGCCTAATTATTAGCTCTTTTAAAGACAACAAGTATTCACTTGCAGTGGAAGACCCATTCTAATATTATATATGTAGTCATACACCAATTCTTGAGAGTCCTTTATATGGCAGAACAATGAGAAATTCAAAGACTGAAACATACTCATAGTTTTGCTTTTAACTTCTGGAATGAATGTAAAACAATGTGTAACTTTCTTTATGCTAAGTTTTAGCTGTATGAAATGATTTTACCCTTCCTCTACCAGAATCATAAAGTGCTGGGAAATCATAACTGCTATCATATTATGATTTTGGAAGAAGAGTTAAGTACCAAACCATAGTTTAAGGAAAGATACATAAGCCTCATTAACTGATCATGTCAGAACAACTTTACTGCTTCTTGTTGCAGGCTTTTGGCACAACTGAAGGCTTTGGTTGAAGATGTAAGCTTCATTTTGTCCTGGGGATAACCTCTGAAAGATGCAGCAACCTCACAGCAGAATAATGGCTTATCTGCACTGCTAATTTAAATACCACAAGACTGTGACATGTCAGTGTAATACTATGGTGGAGATACTTGGGGAATTACACGTGCTCCACTTAATAACGTGACTCGTTAGTCAACAGAGCCTTTGCTGGTGGGAATTGTCTGCGTAGACCTTCATGGAAAAAGTGTTACTTATTTAACTGTGGAAAAGAGAAATACTGTTTTATTCAGTAAGACTGATACCATAATTTAATAGGTGACTGCTGAAGGGTTTCTGGGTGAAATCCGGGCAACAGTTACCACGAAGTTCAATGTTCAAGCAAAAATGATTGCCCATATTCTATAGCTGTAACGTGCAAGGATGTGGGCTGTGTATATGACTGGTTTTTTTTGACAAATCAGTTTACTATTCAGAATAGTAACAGTGTTGTAAACTGTCATCAGGACAGGGCCCTTAGGTATTGCAAAGTAAATGTCTACATATAGTCTGACTAATGCATGTATTTTGTAAGCAATTATTATCATTTATCCTTTGACAGGGCTTTCTGAAACATTACAGAGAAATGAAGAATACTTTTAATTTGTACTGTATTCAATTATACTTGTATTAATTATTAAATAAAGATTGTTACTAAAACTTAATGAAAGAAACTATCATTACTATATCTGCCACAAATAAAAAATCTACCTATTGCATTGTAAAGATGATGCGATCCATTAATTAGTTTATATACCCCCAAATCTAAGTGAGTTCCAGAAATTTCCAGGATTTCCCTGACCCTCACATGTATGTGACATTTCTGATGAAGTTGAAAGATATGTGCTGTGCATTAACTTGAATGGTTCTGCCTTTTCTTCTCTCGTGTAATATCTTCCTCTTTCCAATCTATTGTGGAAAAAGTGTCTGAGTAGGTTGGGCAGGAGATGCACCCGTTGGGCTGTCCCCAGAGGAGATCTGAGGGCCTGGAGATCCACTGTGCAGAGAGTGAAATCCAGCTACATGCTGAGACCTGCTGGCCTATACTGCTAAGCTCTACAGTAGTTTTTTTCTTCTAGAGGACGGGAAGGGATTTTTAGGGGGACTCACCTGCAAAGCTGTGTGTTGCTGCCCACAAAACTGGCAGGGGACGCAGTATGAGCAAATGCTGTCTGAGGGGCCCCCAGCAGACTAGGGGAGAAATCCACTGATCTCATCTTCGCTGATCTTTCTGTGTGACAGTTACTTCTCCTCCTGCTCTGCGCAGGCCCTGGGGAATTCACCCTTACTAAAAAAATTCAAAAATGTGCATGTAGGACGTGCAGCTTTCCAATTTTGATGTATTCATAAAGTCATGCAAACACTACACGAGTATGTGAGGTACTAGTCAGAGAGACAGTTGCAGTTAAAATAGCTGACATATATATCTGGATAGACAGATGAACTATGCTGGAGTGAAAAGTATAATAGTGCTTTTAATATTCATGAATGGTATATGGCGATACAGGTCTTTAGGGACAGGACAATACAGAGTCAGATATGTTCAGAACAGTTGGATGTCACTGGACAAACACATGATGTGACCCCAGAAGCAATGCTTCTCAGGACATTATTTTCTTATAGGGACAATGTCCTTGATCTTGAATGACTGCATGTTTTAAATGAATAGTATGTCAGTACTTTCTACTGAAATCATTTGACATGACAACTTTAAAATACACAAAACATATTCTGCTGAAGAAGAAATGCATTAACTACTGGAGCCCAAAAGTAAATACCTCATAAATAAATATCTGGTAGCATCTTATGTAGATTAAAAATACACAAACACCTATATGGACATGTATATTTAATAGACACAAAGGCATGTAGAAAATTTAATATATAAACATATGCATATGCATATTTACATAAGATTCCTACACATTATTGACAAGAACAAACTATACAGAAGGTAGCAGGTTTACTTATAACAAAAAAAGACATTTTATCACTACATTTTACTTGCTCTTGTTTTACTGCCTTGTCTGTCTCCTTGAACTGTTCCTTTGTATTCTGGTCAAAATTCACAATCTCACATTTCTTAGCTGCTGGTTGGAAAATCTAGCAACTAACCTATTTGAAAACATGCACAATCTGATCTTGTAAGCCATCATAGTGGGAGCTGCAGGTGCTGAGCAAATGAAAAGCTAATGTAAAGAAGCCTAAGTAGAGCTGTCTCTGTCTTGAGGTTTTGATACGGTAACTGACACCTGGGTATCAGATCTTGGACATCTGTTTGACAGTTTTGACTTGTAATTATTATGATGAATCCTTAAACAAACAGATCATAGTAGACAGTGGAAAGTACACTAGGATAAAGTAGACTCTGGTCTGTTACTAGGACTGATATATGTAGGAGGAATCAACAAATACTTTTTCTCTTTTTTTAAAAAAAACAGCAATTTTTTTTCTGCTCTTCTGCCTACTGAGAACATACAGTACAGTGCATTTGGCACTGCTAGTTGAAACCCTGATTTATTTGGTAGAATTACAACCTCAAAGCAAAAGATGTTATTATTGCTTTTACTATGATGCATTTTTACTGTGGCACATACTTGCAAAAGGAAGAGCCTAAAATAATACTCCTAACACCCTATTCAGACACTCAGACATAAGCAGGCTGAAATCAAAGCACCCATTGCTCTCCTTTAATTCAACAGGATTTGTGAGGGTAGGATATGTTAAGAATATAAGACTGTTTTTACTTTGATTCCTTAATAAACGGACTTAGGTTCCTAACTGGAAAGCTGTAACTTATGTGCATAGCAAGGGGGTTAAGGTGGCACAGGGTTAAGGTGGGAAGCCATCAGAAGTCTCTTTGCTCTGTTTCAACCTTCTGAAATTTGATGCCATTCACCAGAGGTCTCCTTAGTGTAAAAGTTTGTCTCCTCTTGTTATATTGCCACCTGCTCAGAGAAACGCTAATCCATTAAGGTCAAGCAGTCCTGAGAAGGTGCTGCAGTGCCTGGGGCAGCCTCTTGAGTTTCACTTCTAGCAGCTGCAGGAAGATGAAGTCGGGATGGTCCTCGTTACTGAAATTAGACAGATCAGGAAGTAAACAGAGCTTGCCTTTCATCTGATCTGGCTTTGAGATGGGAAAGGTTGGGGAGGGGGGCAGAGCAGAGGGTGAATTCCTCTTCTAATTACTTTATGGGTCAGTTCTCCAGACTTTGTGTCAATGTCAGACATGCATAATCTTTTTTATTTTTAAATTAGAGAAGAGGGAAAAAAAAAAATCTCATGAACTACTGAAGATTTTAGGGTTTACTATTGTTTAGTTCTCAATACCATGACTTTCATGGGGATTATTATATTTTTCTTTGGGAAGGAGCAGCCAACAGATCTAAGGCAGGGGAAGAGCCATACTGTCTGCATAAACTTCTTGCCCCTTTACACAGTGAAACCTTTGCCTTTTGTGTTCACTGCTTGGCTTCTTTTCTCTGAAGTGGATTTGAGGATTATGAAAGGCATTGGATTGACAGTACAGGCTGGAGCCCTCTTTTTCCTCACACCTGAACTGCTGGGATAGCGGCCCTATGGGACTATCTCTTCCCCACAGATCTGAAGGGACAGACACCAACAACAGACAAGTCAGATGCCACCTCCATAGCAAAAGCTTCCCACATCATCTCCTCTCTTTGCAGCCCCTGCCAAACACCACCCTGCACAAACCGCAGCCCCTCTGGGAGGGCATCATCATCCTGCAGAACTCCCTGATTTGCAGATGATGACTTTGAAGAAGAGAGAAAAAAACCCCTGAATTATGGAAGATCATTGAGGAGCACTGCCTCGTGTGCTCAGCATGAGCTATAATGTGTAGCAGCAGCTCAGATGTGCTCCAGCACATGAATGAACCAGACTCAATCTTGTTTTGTTTCACTGAGAGCCAGTATTGTCTGGGATCAGCTGGGGTAAAAGCAGACTTTTCAACACCTTTTTTGGGTAATGTAGGCTGTGATTATATGAATTCCATAGGCACAGCCAGCCTTATTGCTTCAGTCCCCACTTCTCACACACCCACTTGGAGTCCTATTTTCACAGGGTTTTTAAGAGCCACTTTAGAGAGCTGTGATAATCCAAGGGATTAGTGAGAGCCAGAGGGGAGCCAGACACATGATGCCCCACAACTGAAACATGCAGATGCTTTGCTTTGATGTGATAAGGCGCAACGAAGCCTTTTAAAACCGAGGTGAGGGACTGTTTTGTAGAGCACTGCAGCATCCTAACTCTACAAGGGCCTCCAGAAGCCAAGATGCTGTGAAGACAGCCGGTCAACTACTTGATTAAATTAATTTTTTTTCGCCCTTGATTCTGCTCAGCCAAAGCTCTCTCCTTCACCTTCCCCCACACTTCTGCTCTCCCAGTTTATGGGGCAATGGTGGTGAGCAAGCAAACTATTTTTCATTTGGTATCCCCAATGAGATGGAAAGACACCCTCCTCCAGAATCAGTTCTGTCTGCATTACATGTAGCCAGAAGGAGCCTTTTGACTGGATGAAAATAGGCATATTCTACAGTTCTCTTTCTTCCTCTGACTTGTAGCAGGTGTTTGAGTCTCCTAGAGCCAATGGTTTAATTTGAAACTTTTCTCTCTTCTTCTAAACTAGGCAAGATACTCAATTGCCTGCCTTTCCCTCTATAAATTTTCAGTGTTTCTCCACCAGAGACAAATGCATGTAGCAGCATTTCTTTTTGCATAACTGTTCTTCAAGGTATATACAGAAAATCTCCAATGTGCATGCAGATGCAAAGAAGTACATATTTAATCATATATCTGTATGTCCCTATACATATATGTACAACTAAGTGGGGGGTCAGGACATTCACTTGGCTATTTTCTTTAATGCTAGAAATCTGTATGAATGCAGTTGATGTCAGTTATGCCACTGGGCTCAAATGAGGATTATATTGTGGTGAGCATTTTATAGAGATCAGAGGAAAAACAATCTCTATGCAAAGTAGTTCCAACCTACAAAGTGCAAAATAACTGGATAAGGTGATGGAATAAAACTTTTTTTCTTTTGGAAGATGCATTTTTTCTAAGACTATGTTGAAATTCCTTTTCTTACCCGATATTAAGAAAGCACAAGTATTTAGTAGCACTTGAAACCTGTAATTCATAAATTCACCAGAAACTCTCAGAGTTTGTTTGACTCTCCAAGGATGCACATCATCAGGACTATTAAAAATTATGACTCACTGATTACAATAAGTCTGCAGACCACAGATCACAAAGTGTGCTCTAAGGTGCCATCAAGATATGTCCACAAGCCCTGCAGATTGAATTTTTAACTAGAAAATACTAACTTAAGTGAAACTGTGATAAAATACCATCAAAGACCCAGATCCTGAAACCAGCATGTTTTGTTTGCTCTTAGAACCCATACAGATTGAATTCTAAATGAAGTTATTGAGAACTACCTTTCAGGCTCTTGACGGCTCCGGACCAGAATGCTTTCAGAATCCATCACATGCTACAAATCTCAGAATGATGAATAGGACATTGAGAGACATTACTGTCTTCTTCTTTGTGATGCTTTTTCACTGTTTTATTTCTCTCTCTTTTTTTTTCCTCCAACATTTCAAACTTCTATTTCTCACATCTCAGCTGAGAGTCTTAAGAGGTGAGATAGAGACTACTGTAAAGTCACTGCTTTTGTGTGTAAATAATTACTGGGAGTTTTGGTTTCATACTTTATTTTTGTGAAAACCAGTCTTGAAATCTCAAAATTTTTCATTAAATAAATTTCTTTTGGGTTTTGGCGAGCCTAACTTTTCTCCATCATTTGTTGGCAAACCATCTTGTCTTTGGGATGCAGTTGAAGAGGTCTATTAAGATTAGTATAAATGTTGTTGGAAAATAAACACTTTATTGGAATTTTTATGTTATTCCATCAGACAAGGACACTCTTGTTAATTAGACCCTATCCCTGCACTGCCAGTTTCAGTTAAGAAGAACTGTAAGCAGTACACATTTGAGATTTTGTCTTTGTGCTTAAACACATAGTTATTTAAATGGAATCTAGAGGAGGTACATCACTAAGTATACCTCTAGGTATAGTTCTTTCCTTGGCAGAAGAGCTTGCCTCTTGTTTTCTTGGCACAGTCCTAAAATGAGTATTTAGTCAAAAACACTAACTGAATTCTAAATGAACATCCAGTCAGGACCAGGCACAATATGAATATTTAAAAAATAACGACAATAAACTACCAAACTTACCAGAAGCATTGTTGGAATAGATCAATTATTGTAAATAAACTGCTCCTGACATGAGCTAAAATCTGTAAAAATTATGTTTCATAATAGCCTCACATCAGCAAATCTCTTCAAGATGCTCTTTTTTTTAAAATCTGCAATATCTTGGTTTCAAACTCCCTGCAGAATAAGGGATCATCTCTCATTTTAATGTTCCAAAGGTACAGTACCACATATTCTTTCAAGAGTCACTTGACAAAGAGAATAGAAGATGTTAGCCCCTTTATGAAGTGGAAAGCTTTAAAAAGCTCTTATTATTATTCTGCAAAATGCAAACACAGCTCAGGAGGGGTCTCTGTTAGGAAGTGATTTGCATCTCTTGGAACGATTTAAAACTTGATGAAGAAGACAATTTGAGTGACTTCTTACTCACTGTGGACCTCGAAGGCTTAGGTAGAAAAGGAAGTTAAATATTGAAATTAGCTTGCTATTGAAAGACACAAAAGCTGATCTGATATTTAGGCCTTCTGTCTCAGCTTCTGGGCCTTTGTCACTTTATTGTCTGTGACCTTGACTCAGGGAATCACTGATCTCCATTTTATCAACAGCCAGTGGCTGCACAGTCTCTTGCTGATATTGACAGCACATGGTGCTGCTTAAAAAACTGCACTGTCTCACTTCTCAAGAAGTTACTTGTTTTTAAAGATTGTTTTATCTACTGGCAACATTAAGATTTTCTTTACAATAAATTCCACATAGCTCTAGGACAGCAAGCTGGATTCAGTGACAGAATCATGGGAAAGTAGATAAATAAGTGGGTTTGGACAACTAGCTCTGGGAGTTCAGCATTTGTTAAGATATTCTAAAGAACAGAAAACTTTCTTGAACTGAAGAAATAGTAAATGGGAATCAAAAGCAAATAACAACAGAAAACACATTTAGAAGACTTGTTTTCCTTATAGAAGACCAATGTATCAACAAGTAAACCCACAATTTTAGATAAAATTTACTGTATACCAAAAATAATATCTTTTATAGAGAAGCCCATAGGAAATGCTGCAAAAATATGTGTAGGATCAACAAGTTCTTTGATCATTAGATCCAACTCCATAGTCTGCAGAGATACAAGGTGATGACAGATTCTTAACAAGAATTACTGACACTACTCTTTGTTATATAGCATAGTTTGATGTTAATGAACCAAAAGTTTTAGCATATGATGCTCCTCTAGAAGAACAGTTTGCCTGTGCCGTCTGTGAAGTCAACAGAAGCTTCACCACTGACTTGGTAGGAGCAAAATAAAGCCAGTGAGGACAGAGAAGAAACAAAAGGTGAACTTGACCAGTCACGCAAATGCTGGAGAGATGACCCACCTAAATTACCACAAAAAGAGCTCCAAAGGAGCCCCAATCCAGTTTGCTTTGCTGGTTGCAGTCAATTCCATAACGTATGAAGCCACAGATTGTCCTAAACTAAAAGCACACATAAAAAAGATTCTCTGAAGGCCAGCCAGCCGTGGACACACCATGTTCCAGTTTTGTCTCCTTTGGGCCTGCCGCACCCAGCTGGAATCTCTGTCCATCAGCCACAGACAGTGGGTGTCTGGGCCCATGGCAGGCAACATCAAGGATGCCCCTGACTACCACAGGGGCCATTTTTCATGCAGTCACAGCTGTCTACACGAAATTTGAAGCTGCCCCCTTCACTCTTCCACTTCCTGTCTTGTATGGCAGTGCATTTTGAGGTAAACTGGGCCTGATGGAAGTCAGTGGAATATTTTTCAGTACACCCTTTTTGGTGGAGTTGACTTCTTCTGGACGCTGTTCCCAGAGATGCAGAGGAAACCCTGTTTCAACCAGGAACTTTGTAGCACTGTGGTTAACAGCCAAAATAAAGGAGTCCATAATTGGTAGGCTGACAGTGATTGCAAAGGGATGAGATATTACTGCTTCTCCTTATTTGAGATTGAATCCTTATTTTAGCAAGGTGATAAAGATCAGTTTCCTTGCAGTTTGGAAGATAATTTTCAGTTACTCTGGACTTTGGTGAAATGCTAAGTAAAAGCACATAGCATAGAGGTGTTCTGAGCTTGATTAGTCTCTTCTAGGGACTACAGCAAACAAAATTAGTAAATAATAATCATAGTGATCAGTGGTCAGTATTAGTAAATAATAATCACAGTGATCAATTAAAAAAATAAATGTTCAGAAAAGCAAAGAAGAAAGGAGATAAGTCCACAGTGTGACAAGGTGAGAAGAAATAACACGTGGAAAATTCAATATAACAAAATTTTAGCCTTTCAGATGGATCAGAATGTTGCCTTCAACTTCCCTGATAAGCTCAAAGTCTCTTGCTAGGAATTTTGTGGCCATGACTGGGTAATTTAGAATAAAAGCAATCTCTTCTTGGCAGCAAGAATACAATAATGCCTCTGTTACTACACTAATTTTTCCTCCTGATGCTAGGCTTCTTCTATCTGATTCATTCTGAAAGACTAAGGATGTGTACTAAGATCAGAAAGCAGCATGCAGGAGCAAGGATGTTTCTTTTGCAGAGGAATGGCACTACATTTAATAAAAATCCTCAGCCTTAGCTCATTCAAAAGCATTTCATAATGAAGCCTATTGTTTAATCTTCTCTCTTCCCATAGTTAATAATATTCTAATTATAATAATTATTATTTCTTGGCATTTACATAACACTATATATCTTCAAAGCATTCTCTAGCTATGAATCACACTGCTTGCAAGTTGTTATAAAACTAGCAAGGATTGCCTTGTTAATTTTTTGAAAGGAAAACAGTTTTTTAAAATCTTGATTTTATGATGTGGAGCAGTATAATTAGTTCATATTTGAACCTGAGTATCTGGAGCTTTTGGTCTGACAAAGTAGCCTAGTTCCTCTGGGAAAAAATAAGGACCACAGCCCGTTCATCTGTGGCATTCAAACAGCTCAGAGGAATACTGAACAGGGCCCAAAAGGGACAGGTAGATTTGGTCCAATAAATTGAAATAGAACATTTAGTTGATTATTTTTAAAAATATTTTCACAATTATGAAAAAAATAAAAAGCCAAGGGGAAAAAAAAATAGCACAGAGAGGCATTTTCAATATTGTAATTTAGAACACATAAGTTTTGAAGTAATGGATTTTCCTTCAAGATGATTGTCCAAGTTTTCATCATCTCCATTAAGCCCAAAATGGTGACAGAGCATTGTGTCATTTTCCTCACCTCTAACCAGCTGCTGTGTGAACCAGGGTCTCAGAAAGCAAATGGCGAAATCACTGTCTCCAGCTGAAGAAAGAGGAAATTGTGCTCTTAAATGGGGAAAGGCCGGTGCTGGGATGCGGGTGTTCAAACTTCAGATGCACATACGTACCTTGCCAGCACAGGAACACAAGACTATTCACTCATCCTTGGTCACCAGTGGTCACAGAGGTAGAAGGAGGTTTACTGCTGGTCTATGCAAAAGATGCATGACTGACATAGGCAGGTCAAAATTTTCCCAAGCATGTCTGTTTCACTTCACTGAGCATTAAAGAAGTTCTTTTTCTGAGGTCAGAGCTCTGCAGTGGCTCTAGGTAGACAAGATTAATCCCTTGTGGATGAGGAAAAGCAACTCATTTGGCTTTACTGTTAAAGAAAATTGTGTATTGACCAAAAAGACAAAGTCTCCGTTCTCTTAAATTTTTCCTACCTCTGACATCCCCAAAAAAAGCCATGACTTTTCACCTTCTGATGGCCTCTCCGAGAGACACACAAGCTTGGGTTTGGTCCATACATGATATTAAACCATTATGTTCAAGAATAAACTGGATAATCTGCCAAGAAAATAAGCACTGCTGCATTTAACTTCGTAAGAGATGGTTACTCCTGGACTATGTATATTAATGAGTTTTGAATGAGTGACGTTTGATAAAATATTCACCATCTCTTCAACTTCCTTTCATTTCTTTTCTTGCTGGAGCCCTTTCATATTTGAAAATTAATTATGCACACCATATTTAACCAGGGTGAAAATGAGACTTACATGGAACCTTTCCAGCTCTTCATTACATATTTAATTGTTAAAATAATCAAGTTATCCATCACACATTCCGCCACCCAGTCATCTGTCACCTTGGAATCAGTCAAAAAGATCATAGAAAGAGAAGTGTAGAAATAGAATTTTCACATTTCTTGAGCTGAACAGTTTTACTGTTGAGAGGGATGGTGTTAGCATGGCATATCTGTATTGTGTTTGCAAAAACAAGAAGTGACATCTTCATGGCATCTTCTGTGCTTTGGGTTTTCTCCCATGAAGCCCAAACACTATTGCCATGTTATAGGAAAGTTCTTTACCACAGAAGAAATTCAAGTTCCTGTATCTTCTCATCGATTTTAGAGCCTGGCTAAAAATGCTTTACAAAGTGCACAGTGATCTGGCCAGCATTTAATAATAGCTACATGCTACGGGATGCTTTTCATCAAAAACTTGTCCATGCACTTCACTGAAATGCTGGGTAACACAGAGCTTGCTTAATGGATGGTGAAACAGAAACTCTAGAACAGCATCAGGCTATGGCAGTAATCCATCAAACATAACAAGGCGTTTTGTGCAGCCGAGTCCTTTGTCCCAGAAAACCACAAGGCAAATATAGGAAGAAGGATGAAATGTCCACCTCCTGAGTTTGACCACAGTGCTCCTTTTACTTAGCTTTTCACACACCAAATGCTGCATGAAGTCTGCTGGGATGTTTCATGTCAATATGGGGCTCAGTGCTGCAGGATCAGAAGCCCTTATGATGCAATTAATGCACAATATTTGAAAACTGTAAAGTACAAACAATTAATAGATTTTTCAATGGACCTTTGGAATTTTAGAAAGTAGTAAAGGTGTGAAGAGGAACAGAGCTGTTTTGCTTACATGGGTGTCATTCCCCGACTATCTCACATGCTAAATGTTCATAATGTCGCCCGGAAAACAATATTGCACACAATATTTTTTAAATGTAGGTATATTTCAATAGTCATAAAAATATAACCTGGTTTCAATTCACAAAGGAGCATAGATGAGATGCAAGTTTTAACTTTTCATATTTTACTGAAATTTTATTTCACTGTGTTCTATGCTAGAGACAAAAGGATCAAAAGGAATATCTAATTCTTACAGTCAATCCCACAGAGGCGAGATTTTCAAAGGCATTTTGGTGGGAACAGAGTAGCCCAGTTAGTTTATTTAAGCCCAGTCTCACTGTGTATTTCTCTATAAATAAAGTATGATTTCAATTTAATACCCAATTTTACATAACAAAGAGTGGACTTACAACTAGACAGGTCCAATGGAGCTCAGCAAAACTTTAGCTTTAAATTATTATTATTTAATTCTTTAGCAGTCCCTAGCAGAAATTGTACATTGCCCTGTGGTCTAAAGGGAAAATAATCTTTCTCCTATTTCATACATAAAGGTAGAAAAATACTATTAAAATCTAACTGGAGAGCTTTCTGAAGAGTATTAAATAAATCTCAGCTCCGGCAGGCTGTGATGTATTGTGAAGGTCACAGCTGAGATGAACAGTGTGGTAGCTACTTGCAGGGAAATAATGCATATGGATAAAGAAGTTGTGCCTATCAAATAGGGATATGAGCTGGAAAAACAAAAAGAAACCACCCAAAAAACAAAGCAAATCAAAAAACCCACAGAAGATGCAAGAATCACAAAAGTCACCAACACCAGCCATAGCTTGAAAGTATCAAGGACAGAACCAGTGGAGCGAATGATCTATCTTATAAATTAGACTTCAACTAGTGTAAAAGCAGCCAAAGTGAGGGCCCAATTGTTTTTGTAGCCTGTCGGAAGTAATTTCAAACCTGACAGGATACCATGGCTCATAGTGTGATCTCACAGATTTCAGTGGTCATGCTGAGAGATAAGCAGAGGAGCATGGTAAAAACCCTGATAGCAAAAGCACTGCTGCCAGCTTTGCTGTACTAAAAAATTATCATTCACTCCAAATAGCAGATCAGGCAAGCGCTGAATGACTTCCCTTTCCTTCTCTCCCTCCTCCTCTGCCTGTGTCCCTGCTACCACCCTCTTTCTTCCCCTTTCCACTCCCTGGGAGAACATGAAATGTTGTGTTTTATAGTATCAAAACCAGCTGTTATATCCAGTAATAACAAACACCGAAAGAATTACATTGTCACCAAACTATCTTATGACATCATTAGTGTCCTAAATTAAAGCAAGATGATTGCCCCAGCAGAGAGCAATCAACCATACACAGATACTATTGCTGCAGGTAGGATGTAGAGTTCCACTGGAGGAGAAGGTGCCGTGCCCTTGCTCTGTAATTACACTGGGAATCAACTGACAAAGCCATTTCTTCAGTTATAAATGGTGAAGGGCAGAGCCACACACTTCGTGTGCCTGGCTGAGATGGGGTGCCTGTTCCAGCTCCTCAGATTCCCAGCTGCTTGGCCCAGTAGGGCTCTGCAGCCTGCCGCACTCAGGTGGGAGAAGGGCAGGTCTCGTAAGCCCTGCAAGATCATAAGATTACTGCCTGGACCAACACGGAGCTGCAGGCACCAAGGGAGGCCCACAGGAAGTTGTGTCATCTCTTTTGCTGTTAAAACCCTGGGGCTTCCTCAAGCAGGGCAACAAGAGGGACTGGTAGATGAAGGGATGGAGGCATAGGCACCTGGTTTGGAGTGCAGAGCCCTTGGGTGGAAGATGTTGTTGACTGCTTAACCCATACACTTCCACTTCTGGCTATTACCTTCTTTTTGGAAACTGCAGTGCTGGCCTGCAGAATGGGAATGCCTCTGTTTTCTGGGGCAGGAAATATTTATTCCCTCTGACTTATAACCTCATATACTTGGGCTGGTATTTGCATTTGTGCTATTCTATGAGGTCCTGTCCAAAACCAATTCCCTGGAGATTAATATTTTCCTGGCAGAAACACTTACTAATTCCACTAAAGGTACAGTTTGAATCCATTTAATTTATGTGCACAGTCTTCAAGCTGGTGAGGAGGAAAGAGAGCCCCCCGAGAAAAACACTGAGCAGGGATTGCAGGAGACTGAATTCAGTTCTCAGTGCTGATGCAGTTTCAGCTGTCAACAAATTACTTCATTAGCCTGTAATCACTGTCCCAAGTGGAAAACAGAGATATTTTCTTTGATCAACATATCCAATTCTGAAGTAGCTGTTCAGGACAATAGTCATTTAACAAATGCTTTCATTTCTAGTCTATCACAATTTGAGTCCAATAGCAATTTGGCTGTCTAGCTACGGTGCTGTAAACAACAACTGTGCTGGTGGGGCTCATGTGCAACTGGAAGATGGGGTACAATTCCATTTAGCTTGTTCTCAGTAAAGATGCCCAGCTGAAGCTTTCTTGCTTCACCCCAGCTCCCCAGCACTATCTCTTCACTTGAGTATCCAGCAATTTAGTGATCTGATACAGGTTAAATGCCAATGACTTATTTTTTTTCCTCACCCACTGGATCCTAAAAACACTTGTGCTGACACTAAAGGGTTGGAAGATGAAGAACAAGAAAAAGGGAATTATTTTTCTTCCAAAATTTTATGTTACTGGTGCTTGGCAATGTACTCCTGTAGACAGACAAAGGCAGTACCATCTTTGTTTTACAGTCAGGGAGTGAAATCACAGAAATATTAATTGCTTTGCCCCAGGTCACACAGGAATCCATTGCAGGGCCAGGAATTTGACATAGATCTCCCATATCTCAGATCGGTGTCTTAATCATGAAATAACCACCAGAAAGTTGAATAGTTAGGTTATCTGTAGAAATGGAAGGAGGGTTTATTGCTATGGTCTATAAAGAGAGAAATGGCAGCAATGCATTTCTAGTTCCTGGAAATCTTTACATTACCTTATATTCTGATCATGGGAAAAAATGGCACCGTGGGGTTCCCTGTTTATTCCCTCTCGGTTACTTTCATATGAAGCTTGCAGAGTTCACAGTCTAAAGGAAAGTGCTTGCACAATGCAAACTCAATTGAGGATGGAAAAATCATACTCTAATTTTCACTCTTACATCATCAGTAGCCAGGAAGAGTTTTCAAAAGTATTCCAGAAGTCAAAGTTTCAGAAAAAGAGATTCCTGTATAATTTCTCTTACTCTTACTGGTGGCAGAGCGCTGTCCAAAATTTGGAGGCCTAATTTCTTTCAAACTTACCCTGAAATTAAAGAGAAAAATCTTCCAGTCCAATTCAAGCTATCTAATTTCTAAAATGGAGTTACCTTCTAGAATATATAAAAATTAATGCAGATAATAGAATAACAGTATTCCTTCACACTTGATTTCAAGCAATTATTTAATTTTATTTATCCAAACAGAGCAAGAAGGATTTCACTAGCCCATTTCTCTTTTTGTGATGAATCCTTCTGACTGCAAAGTTTCATTAACTTACAGTCTGCTGTCCTGCAGGTGCCAGACAGGCCACAGAACTGCTATGCTCAGACACAGGTGTGAGGCAAAGACTGAGGTTTTTGGACAATTTTCTCCACAAACACAGTCAGAGGGGGCAACTCTCTGGCATCCACCAGCACTCACCACACTCGGGCTGTGGTTCTATTCCTGCTGGAGCAAAGGGCCTTTTCACCTAAGGGCAGAAGCAAAGGGGTGTGATGCTGCCAGGATCGGGGCTGCTGGCAATGAAACGCTTGGTCAAGCCCAGATTTAGCTCATCCAGCTCTGGCAGGTCTCCAGTCCCATCAGGAAAGGAAATTATCATGAGGGCAAAAACCCTCTCCCTTTTCCAGATTTTTAAAATAGATGCTCAGGATTTGTCCCTTAGACTCATGCTGGCCCAAATTTTCATCCAGCTATAAAGTAAGTCCAGCCACTTACTACATCCTTTGTTTTCGCTTTCACATGTTTCATAGGTATATGTATTGGCCTGCTCTCTATTCCATGTAATGTAGTAAAAAAATTGAATACATGTCTCAAAATACTGATTGGGATTTTTTAGGAGTATGAAAAGGCAGACCTTATTTTGAGCATCTTCACCCGAGACAAAGGTGAGATTTTAGTTTATGGCCCACTCCGTGGCCTTGTGTTTGCACAAACCAGCAGCACAGTGAGACAAATCCTTCCTTATCTCTAGGAACTATGTACTGCTGACATCCCACAGAGGCCCCACATTGACAAGCTCCATATATGGCTGGAATTCACCACTGGTAGGTGTTTCTAATATAGTGTTATTGCTTCCCTATTCACTTGACTTCCCCCTTCCTTCCCCCCATTTTGAAAGAGTTTTCAGCTTTTGTGAAATAAATATTAAGACAGCATGATGACAGCAAAGGTTGTGAAGGCATAATAAAACTAAAAAACTGTAATAACACAGTAGGAGTATTGCAGTAGTGTATTATCTTTCAACAGATATTGTAGAAGAAAGCATTAATTAAGCTTCAATCATTTAACCTTTGAGGTAGGTAATATTACTGTACACACTTCACTAATGAGTAAACAGAGGCCTCGGCATGTTGCAAGCCTCGTCTAAAGTTGCCCAGCAAGTTAGAAAAAAGGGAAGAGAAGTAATGAAATTAATAGCAGCCAAAAGTATTCCTAGCATGACATTATGCAAAAATTTTCTTCCCTACTTCCAGCAGCTAGCACCGTTGTATTATCCAAATTATGGTGGTTTTATACATATAACCTCTGGGTTAACCATCTTCCTGCCATGATGTAGGAGTTGCTCTCTTTTCTGTGGGTATTCCACAGAATATACTCCAGGTTTGCCCTTTTCTTCATTCGCCCACTGACTCTCTTCTTCCCATCCTGCTTGGTCTTCCTCGCTTCCTTGCTTCCAAGTTGGTATCCAAGGCAGCAGAGGTCAGAGGAGTCATTTTCAAGTAAGGATACCTTTGCAAAGGTGCAGGTTTACAAAGAGTTCATTTAAAGCCTGAGTATATGGCAACAGATCAGTCAGCTTCCTTTTAGCAAGTTCCTGACTGCAGCATCATCTATGGAGAGGAAACCTCTGTATGCATTTTACTTGTTCAATATGCACAGTAACCTCTTGGGATCAAGTCACATTCAGGGAAGTCACCCCCCAGGAGGAGAACAAAACAAAAAAGACCACCTTCATGTGAAATTTGCTCAATGCCTTCCTGGAGAAAACAGAAGAGTGGGAAAGTTAGGAGGGACAACTCTGTCTACAGGGGAAAGAAAATCAGCCATCTTATCTTTACAGACTGGACTTTTCAGGACCAAATGTAAGCCTCTTTCTGAGGCCCAGAGTGGGTCCAGACAGCTATGGAGCAAGGGGGTGGGAGAGACAAGTTTTCCTCCCGGTGCATGCTTATTTGTATTTGTGAGCAAAATGCTGCACTATTACATGAGTACCACAGATAATGTGCCTTGGAGATGCAAAATCAGTTAGCCTGGCACACCTTACAGAACTGTTCAAAACAGAAATGCCAGCAGGAATATTAAAGGAGGTAGGTAATGAATGAAAACTGTCAAATATCTGTCCCACAGTTATTTTAAACCTTCCTTTTTTTGCCCAATCTCTGCCCTAGCCAGTGATGTTTCCTTCCCTCCTCATTCTGATTCAATAGCCATGACAGAAGTCCGCAGCTCCCCCTCTCTCCCATTTATTCCAAGACATGATGTAGTAATTATACTTACATTTTTAAAGGTAGACATTTCTCCATAGGCCCTATCAACCTGTGGCCTCACAATTATAATTACTTGATCTACAGACTGTTAATTTTTTATCTTTCATAGGAATAAAATAGCACAGGCATAGGACACAAGGAAACGCAGAGAAGTCGCAGACAGATACAAGTTAGTATTCTCTAATGACTACAGTATATGACAGGAAATAAAAATGTCAGGGGCATCAGAAAGTACATGATTTTATTTATATTTTTTCCTAATTTCCTATTTGTCAACATGTCAACAGACTCAGTGAAATGGATTAAATTTCTAGGTGGCTTCCTGGGTTATAAGCAGCAAGAAAAGCATCCAAGTAGGTTTCTGTTTATTACTTTTCCAATTAGATTTGCATGGCATTGATGCTTGCTCTCAGGAGTCTGTTTGCAGTATTGGGAAAGGGTGTGAGTGAAATGAGGCCAATTCCATGACAAGTTTCTACTTAGCCTAGTTTTCCCTCAGTTGCTTATGACATTTCTGTTTTTCCAGCCTGTAAACAAAAGGAAAACCAGGAAAAGCAAGAGTTGGTAATAATAGTGCTTACTCTGGCTGGAAAAAACTGGTCCAAAGCAGCAAGCCTGGTTTTGATTACATGTAGTAATCAAACTGTGTTCATAATTACTTGACTTAATGTCTCAGGAAATGTTAATCTGCACATGGAAATCTTGGTTCTAGAAACTCTATGATCCACTGACATTGGGTAAGAAGTTAGAGTTCTTCATGCTTCTTTTTTTTCCATTGTAGTTTCATGCTGAGGGAGAGCTAATAGAGATAATCAGAGATACTTCGGAGTTTAGTGAACTAGAAAAATACTTTGCTGAGGATGTCACAATGCAGTAAAAGTACTCTGATATCAGGGTAGATCCCAATGGGGACTGCTTAGGATAAACTGTAAGTTTTCAAATACTGTTTCCTCAACATCTCCTATAGAAAAACATACATTAGATGTCAGGACTGTTAACTATGCCACAGTGAATTACACAATTGCAAGTTGCACTCAAAAAAAAAAAAAAAAATGTGCTTCAGGACTATACAGCCTATTGGGAGTGGAAGATGTGGGGAGACCAAAGGAGCTCAGGGGATATGTGTTGTGTTGTTTCTGGGGCAGGTAAGTTTTGTGGTATTGCAGAAACTCTCCCAGTCCCCATCAAGACTTTTATTGCATTTGGCTAAGTTATTTTGATTTGATGGCAAGTACTAGTTTCTTTTGTCCTCTGTCTGAGTGTCTTTCCTCATTACAACTGCTCTGCTTGCCATTGCAGCCAGTTAGACACACAAAGAGCTTGGGGAGGGAGTGGGACAAGTTTGAGGAAAAATCATAGTCATTCCGCAACATAGGTGAAGAAGTGCTTAAGACTATATTTAGGTTTAAGAAAACAGCAAAAGTATGAGCAAAATCTGGCAATCTGGAGAATGAGCCAAATAAATTGTTTGTGATTATTTTGACATGTACTTGAATACCAGTTTTCAAGCATTTCAGAAGCTTAGGTTCTATTTCATCTTGTCAGCAAAACTTAATGTGTTTCTATAGATCAGAATTATTTTCAGCTATTTGATATAGGTATAGATTTTCTACTGAGAACTCTGGGTTTTATTCATTGTCAATATATCCTAGGCCTGCATTTGCCTCTTTCACAGGATCAGCCTGATGGGTCTCTGCCATGGATGTGCTTGACTGATTGCACACCCAGTTCTTTCCCTTCTGTTATTTCCGGGTAAGAAGCTCTAACAAAAAGCATCTGAAACTGTTGTTGCTTCATGGGTGAGTGACCAAGCTCTTCATGCTGCTGCTCACATTTTGCGTACATCTCACATTCTCTCTCTATTGATTAAGACTCCCATCCATACTGCCTTTCTGGTATGTATGCTATGTATCTCTGCAGCCAAGGTTTCCCAAGGTTAGGAAAATCTCAACAACGTTCATTAGCACTCTCTTGCTTTATATGACATGGTCAATCATGCAAGTATTAAGTAAAACCTGTCATAAGACTGAGCCTGCAGGAACCTGTAACTGCAATACCTACTCTTTCAGCACAAAATATGCCCTTTTACCTGTTCTGCCCCACCTCAAAGCTCTTGACCAAATCCTCCCTTTATGCCTTGGTTATTTTCCACCACTATGATACAGAAGTCTACAAATCTTCTGCGCTTCATTTGTCTAAGAAAATCTTACCAAGAAGCAGTATCTGTTGAGTGTGGTAACAATCTACATTGATGACCCTATGCTGCATTTTTCTCCCCTTTCACCCATTTGTTTCCACACTTTTTTTATTATTTTCTCTGAAAACACATTCCAGTAACTTTCAGACTCAAAAGTGCTAGACCTGTTGTTACCCAGATTTTTATTTTAAAACCTTGAATAAAATTAACACATCATGACCAAGTAGTTTTTAAAATTAAGATTATAAGGAGTAAACATTTTTCAGATAATATTTCTGGAAATAAGCAGCATGGAAAATAGTTTTCCATGGGTGTCAATACTGGTTCGTAAAATTTTACTCAATTTCAGAGCATATTATAATTTAAACAGATTCAAATCATACTGTTCATGGTAGAACCTCCCCCACGTGTGTTATAGGTGAGCAGCATAATCACACACAGAGGGAGTTTGGCTAGACTAAAAATATGGTGATCCTTAGATTTAAAAAGTAAATAAAAGGAAGATACCTGGCTCAGACCTCCCCAAATCCTTTGTTCTTTATAGCCAGCAATATAAAAACAAATAAACAAAAAAATCAGCCCATCTCAGGGGTAAGCCATGCATAGAACTTTGTCCCCACATATTTCTGCCTAGAAAATATCTCCGCATTTATTTGCTGTATGCAAAATGCTGACTGGCACAGTAACCGTAGAGTGACTAATATATCACTGTAATCAAGGACAGCTGGTTTTCTTGTGGAGTTACCAAATTCTCTTCAGGAGCCCTAGCTTCTAATTATCTCTAACTAGGAGCAGCCTCCACCTTGCCTTCCCTCCCCAGCAATACAAGAGACCGCGGTGCAGCACCCCCAGCCTCCAACTCTCGCTCCCACACCACGGGAGGTGATGTATTAAACATACAATGCATGTTCTAATAAGTGGAGCCAACGAGAGCTAAAGAGCCTGCAGCTGCTGGTGCCACCTGTGTCCCTTCGCTTCCAGCCAGAACAATCTCCTCTCTGCAGTCCCTAGTTGTGGCGAGAGATAAAAGAGGCAGAAAGTGAGAGTGACATGTCTGGCTCGTGTCCTGCTCTCGTCATGAAGAAGCCGGTTGATCTGGAAAGCTTGCTTGCTCCCTCTGTGCATGTGGATGACTGGGCCTCTTTCCCCCACGAGCAAGCAAACACAAGGTGGCCATGTATGAATTTCCTACTTATTCCTCTGTGGAGTGTGCCCCACATGCTTGTTGCCATAGTTCACGGAAGTGCAATTTCATTAGTCATCCCTGTTGGCTTCCTGAGTCATGAGGATTGCTGTGAGATGGTAAACTTGGCTTGAGCAGGGAACAGACCTGGTGGGTAAATGTGGCTTTGGCAGACTGCATGGAAATCCATCCGGAGATGTTTTTTTAAAGAGACATTTTTATAAAGGCTGTTGACAGAGAGCTAGGGTATTTTTTTTTAACCCTCCTCTTTTTTTTTATTATGCTATTTCTTTTTCCCTTGCCTGACTGAGTGGTGATATGGATGCCTTTCAAAGTTTGGAATTATCTGTTGGCCATTTCACTGCCTCAGGACAAATGGCATCCATTCAAGGATCAGAAAGACCATCAATTGTTTGGATCTTTTTCCTTTCACATGGAGTTTTGTTTTGCTTTTTCCCTTTCCATGTATTTCATTTCTGAGTTGGCTGTTTTGAATTGATGCCCATCTTGGGCCAGATTGTGCCATTAAAGCACTGGCCAGTATTATAGCCTGGATGAGAAACAGGGTTGGCAGAAATAGGCACTCACATAGATTCACACTAGATTATTACCAGTATTAGTTATCAACAATGAGAACTGAATCTGTTCTTTACATAATTTCTACTGTATTCTCAAACTAGACTCTCCTTTCTTAAAACACCATCAGTAGTTTATCCACTCATTTCAGACATCCTCTCTTAGCTGACATTCCAAGCACAAGTGCTGGAGAAAATTCCCTCAGTCACCTTTTAGGAGCAACATCTGTACTCCTACAGCCTTGCCCTTCTTACTTCTCAAATCCAGGGACCCTATTCCTTCCTTTCCCTTGCGTCATATCGGAGTGTTACTGCCAGACAGGACTAACAGCCACAACAGAACATCTCTCTGTCTGCTCCAACATAGACTCGGCTCCTTCTGTTTCAATTTAACATAAACTAATGACCCAAACTGCAAAGATATTTTAGCTTTGTAGTTTGGAATCCGGGCTCTTTGAGCTATCATAAAACTCTGGTTGTTACACCATTACTTCCTGTAGACATATCTTCTCTTCAGCATAGAAATACTGTTTACAAACATTTTGAGGATTCCTTGTGCTTGCCCAGAATTTTTGAATCCACCACAGCATTGCCAAGGAGGCTTTTCCCAGAGGTTTTTCCTCTATCTAGGATAACTCTGAGTTTGAATGTACTTCTCCCACAATTCAGAAAGGAAGCAATTGGATGTGGGACTGTGATGTCTGTTTCAGTCATGGCAGCATTGTTTTCCTATTACTACTTTATGGTAGGTATTCATAATACCCACATCAAATTATTTAGCACAAGCAATGGAGCAGATGAAAAGACTGTCTTTGCTTCTCTGAATTTCCTCACAGAAGACCTCTCCCTCCTCACTGTCTGCACAAAGAGCCTGGGACTCCTCACAAGCTAACTTAGCAGGTGATTGAGGTTGGTGGTATGAATATCCTGCTGTGCCACTGCCTATTTACTGCTCTGTGTGTTGTTTGTTTCACAGTCACTGTTACATGCTTTGTTCTCCTTTGTGGAATACTCCATAAAGCCTTAGATGATGTGAGAAAAGATTCTTGCATTTAATGATCTGATTGATTACAACTGGTCTTGGAACAGAGGGAGCATAAGGTGTACATTGAACACTTTTTAGGGGACGATGTTATCTGATAATCCTGCTAGTAAATACATCAAGCAGAAAGTGACCATGTTAAACAAACAGCCTGCTCTGTATTTATACCATTAGTTCTAATAGTAAAGAGGGAGTAAAAAAGTTGACCCTCCAGCTTTCTATGTTGTCCCATAGTAGCTCCCAGAATTTGTTCTTGTGTTTGCACTGTAGTTCATTTTTTTCAATCATTGCAACACTGGCATTAGACCAATTTCATTTCTCTTGGCCTGCTTCTTGCTAATCCTCTCTATGCACTGATGGTCCAGTCCTATAATGTGGCAGATGCTGTCCTGAAACAGAGATAATTTGAACAGTATTGCCCCAGCACCTTCCAGGAATGAAGCAAAAGAAGGCCCAGAATTTTCCAACTGTTACTAAGATATTACTTATTTTTTTTTCTTTTTTTTTTTTAATTATTGTTATTATTTTTCAGACAGTGGACATATACAATTAACAGTATGTGGCAACTGGTACTGTAATTCTACCAGAAAGTGTTTATTTTCTTTAGGAACAATTGACTCTTCAACGGTGTTCCTCCACTTCTTTTACAAACCTACTATTTATACAAACTACTAAGGGAGGCAGATATCCATCCATCCATCCATCCATCCATCCATCCATCCATCCATCCATCCATCCATCCACATTTCTGCACAAACACGGTTTGCATGTTTAAATTCAGATGTGTTTATGAGTGCATGAAAGAGAAAATATTAATGTACAAAGTTGGGTGTAACTCAACAAACCACATTACTACTTCTTTGAAAATGCAATGCAGTGTTTAAAATGCTGTTGACATGCTAACATGCTAAATTAAGAAATGCTTAAAAGCATTTAACATTTCAAATATATCTTTATTCTGCCTACTTAGCATATGAAATTACAGATTCAAAACTTAAATTAAAGATGTTCACATTGGCATCTCCTGTGTTTTGGGGACTTAGAATAGTTGTTCTTATGGTGGGATGGAGGAAAATTACTTTTCAATAACTCTATTGTGTGGAGCTTGACTAAGAAATGGTGATAATTGTCATTAGTTACTCACTAGGCAGTGTTTGGACAGAATTGTTAGTGCTCTTTTCAAATCAGTCTAATTTAATTATTTTTCATTGTAATAATGTTAACATTAGCATTCTGTAGAATTGATACATTAATGGTTTATTTGTGAAAGATTCAGGTCATCTCTTCTTTTTTCTTGTGTTTGTGTGTGAATGTGCTCTTAGTCTTTCCCTACTTCCACATTTTCTTCCAATCATTACTGTATCATTACTGTGCAGTAACGGCCAAGTTAATGAGGTCTCGTTTTAACTTATGCTTCAGCTAGTCCTTTGTCACAGGAAGGAGGGATCTAAGGAGCTACTGCTTATGAAAGCTTAAATCATGGATCCAGGTAACTACCTCGAGAGCCACTCCGGGGTAGCAGCAGAGCAGTGTGGAGCAAAATTTTACCTCACGTGCAGGTGATTCCAACTGTAATGTAGTGAAAACGCCCATCATTACTGCTTCTCAAGCCAGTGTTTTCCTCTGCTCTTCACATGGATTCTCTTAGAAGAGAAGAATTTGAGGGAATCTTTAGACGAGATTGTCTTCTTTCCACCTAAATCAGCTGCAGAAACACAGCCATTAAGCTGATTTAATCTCACACTTAGTGTGTAGGGTATACAGCAAATGGAGGTGGAGAAGAAATGCTTTAAAGCACTTCAGTAATTCAGGAGTGTAAGCCCCATCGATTTGTCGAGTGTACAAAACCCACTACTAAAGAAATCTGGATCATGGAAGAGATTTTCCTCATCAATATTATGTTTGTAAGTTGCCTAAAGTGAGTGCAAACAGCATGATGCAAAATTGTATAATTTGTTCATACATACAGAAAATTCTCCTTTCTGCCAAAGATTCATAACACATGAATCTTTCACTTACTCTTGCCAGTTTTTTATCTTGATTTAGTGTGGTATTTTTCAGTTTGTATGTATATTTCACTTGGAATTTTAAAAGACAGATTCATCTGTATTGTATTTTATTCTTAAATGCACAGGTATATTAATTTCCAGACTGTATTGGCAACAAGTATGTAAACACACAAAAAACAGAAAAGACTGCTGAAAACTTAAGTTTTGTGGAGTTATTGCTAGATACAGCTATGTCTGAGTAAGCAGTTATCACATGTTTAGCTATATTGTGTTATGTATATCCTTCTCAAGATAAAAGGACAGGCAGAGCAGCATTTTCACATCATTACCAAAGCCATGTTACAGCAAAAGCGTTCAGTAATTATAGTACACACTGAGATACTACTGTAAAAAGCTGGGGAGAAATTACAGGTTATTTAGATAGTATGACATAATCAGAAACAAAGATTTGTTGTGTTGGAATTCCCATTTTCAGTAGCCATTATCTGTTGAACTGATCTTGTGATTTCCAAAATGCATTTCCTTATAGAGTCATATGCAAGTCACCTGCAAAGCAGAGAGTAAATTCCGTCTTCATATGAGGTAATATACGTAGAGAAAAAAAAAAATGAGGAGAAAGAAGCACACAAAGATAATTATATGAATCCTGGGCCTGATTCACCACAGTAACATTCCAGCCAAGTAATTCAAAAGAAATTAAGCCAGCACTCTATTGGAAGAGATTCACAATGGTAAATTAGGACTTCTTTTGGCATGCTCATGTGCAAAAGGGAAATTTGCTTGTTGGATTCTCCCCTCACTTTCACAACATAAATCAGCAGTAATTCCACTGAAATCAATGGAGTTAAGCCAGGTTAGAATGAAGGGGAGATGAGGATCAGATTCACAAAACACAGTTTGCTGTGATTTAGCACACAAATGAGTGCCCTATAATCTGTTTACTAACAATGGTTGAAATATGCAAATTGTCTTTTTGGAAAGCAACCGTGAAAACTGAGCTTCACAAAAGGAAAATGAGGGGTGAGAAGGTTCTTAATTCCAGCACTCTCATCCATAGCCAGAGGTTTGATACACACACACTGCCTAAGAGAGAAGAAAACTGACAAGTCTTCACAAAGCATGCAGAAGTAAGGTAGGTTATAACAAGATGTCAGACCATGATGTGGAATGGCAAACATCCCTCACAGACGCTGAGCTAATCCAGCAATCAGGCCCTGAACAATGTCCCTCCAAGCAAACCCAGGCAGGCCAGCCATGCCATCTCACAGTACAGGCTGCACCCGAAATCTGCTGCAAAGCTCTGCAAATGTGACTGGGTCCAGGTGGATCCAGAGTTTGGTGGTCTAGAACAAGAAAGGTCCACAAAAACCCCCCCACTTCTATGTTTTCAAAACCACTGAGGATTTAAAATGCTTGCAGCTGAGAATCAGAGTGTGTTAAGTGACCGGACGGAAGATCCCAAAATAATTGGACAGTGAAATACTTTGATATTCATTTACCCATGGAAGAGACGGAAGAGTTAACTTTTACTGGCTCTGAGCAAATGCTCATTTTGGGTTTCTGGATGCAGTATGAGCCTGGTGAAACTGCATATCATAATTAGAGAGATTATTTCCTTATGCTAAGTCTTTAAATTGAGATTTCCTTCTTTGGATTTTCTTTTTCCTTATGATTCTTTTATTCTGATCCAGGCTTAACACAGATACTTATGTTACCTGTGAGAAGACATTGTATTATGACATTAAAGACTGGGCAGGACATTGAACACGTGGAGAGACTGGGATTTGTGTTAAGTATATCCTAAAGCATTGCCTCAGGAGCACTCCAAGTTCCATAGGCGCTCACAATGAAGCAGGGCAGAGCTTATATTTCCCCAGCAAGCTGATGACCTCAAATCCCTAATTCCTGACTTCTGTTAATTTCTAATAGGTGCAAGAAGGACCATCTCACAATTTGAGATATCAGGGAGGGGAAGACAGGAAGAGCTGTCTCAGCTCACAGGCCTACAAGACTTACTCATTTGGCTGGAAAACAGCATGGGGGAAACCAAAAACTTGTCACAGCAGGCTCTGGAACCCTATTGCCCAGAAGAGGGCAGACCTACAGTATTTTTCAGTAGACGGTGGTATTCTTGAAGATCTCTTTTCTAGTCTGGTGTGTGGGCTGAAGAAATTAGATACAGTGCAAACATACAAACAACCACAACTCTAGAAAAAAAGTCTTACGTATTGGTCTCAGTCCATGGGTCTAGTCCTTTACCATTTCAGCCAGTAGGAGTTCTTAGGCAAGCATGTTTTCCTGTCTGCCTAAAAAATTATTATGGTCAAGTAAGTGACCTAGATCCATTTCACTGCTGTAGATCTAGACACAAGGCCTGTCAAGTAAAACTTAACCCTTAGCACAGAAAATGCTGATGTTAATAAAGTTCTCCATTTCCCCCCACTCAAGTAAAATGAAAACTATCACCCAACTTTCATCTTATTAGTTTTCTCCCTACATTTTTTCCTTTTTTTCTTCTGATCATCCCAGATGACTGAAAAAGTCCTGAGTACATGATCACTCATGTATAATTTATTAAAGAATATCTAACTCTTCGAAATATTTGAAGTGATATTTCTATTTCACTGAAAGTGCATAGCAGAATCCGCAGTGAATTCTTGCTCAGTTGAACCTAGGAATCATAATATCAATGTTAGTATGATAATACTGAATGACATACACCTAGAGAATAACATCTGTATGAACACAGTTTTTAAAAACATCCATTAAGAGCAAGCACTTATCCAACTTTCTTGGCTTCCAAGCACTTTCACCTACTGTCTCAGTTTCAGCTGGAATAAAAAGACATCACTTTTTGCTTTAAAACAAGCAGAAATTCTGCTCTGAATTAGGCTGTGATGGTAGTGGCATCTCTGTTTGCCAGGCCTTATGTATCCTCCCTTTTTTTGTAGTTGTTCTTGCTATAGAAGCCCCCTGCTCCCTAGCCAGCTCTCACTAGCTCCTGCAGTGTGACGATGCCAATTGTCACAGGATACAGCTCACCAGGGGTGTCTGGAGTCTGAGTACTCCAGCAAGAAGCTTGACCCAAACAGATCTCTAGCCAAGCTGTTGGATAGAGAAACATGGCACCAGGAGAGCTCTTCAAGGTTCTCACTGTCCTGTGATACTGATCTCCTTTCACACATCTTTACTCAGATGTCATTTAAAACTAGGCAGAATCTGGCATAAAATGTCTGATATAAACTCACACTTCCCTATGTACAATCATCACTGGATTTTTGCAAAATGGTCATCATCAGGGTTCCCTTCAAGCTGGGTGGAAAACTGCTGTGACTGCAGAAGGTGACTGCCCCTGCACTGTTCAGACAGGTGTGTATGAATCAGGCCTACACTCTTCTTGGAACACCACAAATATTCTGCTCCACTAATGCATTAAAACCTAAAAGGTAAGAAGAAAGTACACACAGAACTATCCTTACTCTTAGGTTGCATCAAAGCTCTTGAAGTCAGATGAATTGTTTCCACTCCCAGCTTCAAGTTTAGCATTGACCAGGACAACACAAGCATCTTATTAAAATACTTCCCTGTGGCATTCTGTCTCCAAGAAAAAGAAAGATGATGCCACTGATGAGCAGTGTAGGAGACCTACTACATATTAAGACTCTACTGATTCAGAAAGAAATAAATTATGATATTAGAAAAGTAAAGCATACCACAAATGGCATGGAGAGAATGAATAGGTAAGAATCATAATTGTTTCTTATTCTGAAGAACATGAAATTATTACAGCCTGTTTAAAGTTAACAGAAGTAAATACTTTCTCATTTGACATGTAATTAAAATATGGAGCTTATTGCTACAGGAAATTTTGGAGCCAGAAATAATAAAAGGGATAAAAGAACAATTAGAAGTGAACCTAAAAGAAAAGTCTGTCAGAACTGTTAAACACAGAGATGTGCCATCTTCTCTAATTCTGGAAGGTTTCTATGTGTCCAAGGATTTCAGGATGACAAGGTCCAATACACATATTCAAATAATAATTTAGAATAAAACTTCACAAAAGGGAAACAGTATTTTCCAACAAAACCAGCCCAGCCACCATCTTCCAAAATGTGTTTATGACAACTGTCTGAGGTAATGCTCAAAACCAAACCTAACCCCTTCAGAGTGCTGCTTCAGGAACAAAAACATTTATAAAATAGCATTAGCTTCTGGCTTTGAAATATTTTCCAGAAAAATATCTCCCAACTACTTAAGTCAAATAGTCATTGAGGTTCCAAATTTTTTGACACAAACTGTTAAATAACTTAACTCACAACTCACTGTTTCTCCAAAGCAACAGACACAGTGTCAGAAGATTAAAAGTTTGGGAATATCCCTGTTACAGTGTAGCATACTCTGATTCAGCCTCAGGTACAGAGGCTGTTGTTCAGAGGCAGAACCAGCTGCTGCTGTCTGCGGCACCATGAGTGCCAGGCTCCTCAGCCTAAACCTTCCTCCAGCTTAAAGATCTGGACCTGCCAACATTTCCACAGCGAAGGACTTCTCCCTCCTGACATCAGGAGAAGACCTTTGCTTCCCTGCCTCTTCTCATAGGGAAGAACAGGTAAGAAAACGAAGGCAGCATTTTCAGAAGTGATAGTTTAGCATCCATGAAATTCAGTGGGGGCAAATGTGAGCATCAGTGAGACGCTTATTTAAAATGAGCACCCTCTATTCTTGGCTCTATTATAAAGGCAGAGCTTGCAGAATGACTGGTTCATTATTGAGAGACAGACTAGACTGAACAATGGGGACAGCTGACCTCAGACCACACACATACTGTCTTCACTTGGTTCCCAGATGATCTCTGGATACCGAGTAATCACTTTTCCTGAAACACAAGCCTTTTCCCCCCCCAAAATTATCCCATCCCTTCTCTGAGCATCACTCTCAGCTGAGTGAATAAAAAAACACATCACAGGTTTTCGAAAAGTGGATCCAGCAGAAATGGGACACCTTTTTATCTGTGTGCCGGGAACCTGATTTTGTCAATTATACGCCGTATATAAAAAGCCTCTGCTATCTGCTTCCCAGTACTCTTGGGAAAGCACATGAATAATTTTAAATCAGGAAAATGCTGTTGGGAATATTGTTTTATTTTGGAATTCTAAACTTTGAAACACATCTACAAAGACTATTTTATAATTAATAATATTTATTTTTTATATGCACACATATATGTCTGTATTTTGGATTAAAGTAAATAGAGGAAGGAGACTTCATTTAGATTTCCACAATCACTAGCATAGATCTTGAAAGACATGACAAAATGCTTTAAAAAGAAATATCTTTGGACAAAGGTGGTAAGTGAGGGAAATTCTCTGATCACCTTTGTGCAGGCCCAAGTGAGTGACATGTGAGTGACAGATGTGCTATCTGTGGCACAGAAATTATTCTCTTTATCAACTATATACTTTCCCTGCAATGTGATAGTTATGGAACAGGAATAATTAAGGAATAATTCTGGAAAACTCTAATATATGTCAAGATTTACACTTTATTTATGTCAAAATTTCCACTTGGCTTTTTTAGAAGAATGAGAATACTCATAAGCTACAAAGAAAAAAAATGCTCTTTACATCATGAGAGTTACTTTAGGGTGATAATTTAAACCTTTGCAGTCTTCTTGGCCTCTTTGATGACACCTCACCGTTTAATGATATAGTTAATTCTCTTTTAAACTATGTCAGTTAGAATAATTTGTCTCAGAAACTTAACAGTGATTTCTTAGAGACTGCTGACACAACACTGTTATTCTTAAAGGAACAATTTTCAGAGAAACACACAGGGGAATTACACTGTTTCCAAATAGCAATTGTTGGCCAGTTCTTTTGTCTTTCATGCTATTCTTTTTGGTGATTTTTTGATGTAGCAAACAAATTGAATTCATCTTGGAAAATAAATTACAAACTGGAAGTTTTCTGAGCTGTCCACACAGTATTTGTTTCATGTTTCAGCATATGTTCCAAGTGTATCACTGGGACTGACACTAAGAAAAAAGGTGTTTGCCAGCTGTCATCACAAAATGGTTTCTGAACTGGAGTATTATTGCAGGATCCTGAGTGTTCTTGTATTAAAAAAATATTAGCAATACCTGATCTCTTACTGGTGAACTGTACTTGCTAATGATCAGATAGAAGTTTCTGGGACTTTTTAAAGCTTTCTTCTATACAGGTGTTTTTATATTAAATACTAAAGGCCACTTTTTGTTTTATAAATCTCAGCAAAGTTTTCTTCTATTCCATTTTTAATCAGTGGAAACAAAATACTTGTTATCCGAATTTTGAAGCATTCACATATACTAATTTGGCTTCCTACAGTGCTGTACCACAAGATGTTTTCTGTCTTCCCTGAGCTCTGGATTATTTCTCTCTCAGCTACAAAATTCTGCAAAACATTTCAAAATAATGTTACAATAGTTATTATGTTAAAAGACTTAAAGTACAGCCATCTCAATCTACAAGAGGCCTCCTACATATTCCATTATATTTCTCTATTCAACAGCATTTACTAATGCATTTAACTTTTTAGAAAATACAAGATTTTCCTTAAAAAGTAACACACAGATTTTAAGTATTTTTTCCTGTTAAAATGCATCATGTTTAGTTTTTAATTTACAGTATTTACAAAAACCCACACACACACCTTCAAAAGAGCTCAGAGTCAAAATATTAAAAACAAAAACAAGTCACCACTTTTGTTGAGGAGAGAAAGGTGACAGATTAGCCAAACATGACTTTGAATCTAGTCTCTAACTTTGTTTATAAACTTGAGATTTTTAGGTTATAAACTTGAGTAAATATGAATACATTTATATTAGATATAGCTTTCACCAGATCTTCCTGAGTTGCTATCAGCACAATTCAAGGAACTTGACCTCTACATGTCCTAATGAAAATGTTTAATGATGATAACTCAAAGGAAAAAAAATGATGATAACTCAAAGGAAGAAAAAAAAATTAAAGATCCATTTCACTAAAGGCCATATCAGGGTGTCCATTCTCATGAGCTGCCACATACAGATGATGTCCAATGCTGATGAAGAAGGTACTGCTCTGAAGGGAAAATACATTGCTGTGATATAGCCTCACATTTTTCAACAGAGATCAATAGTATAATGCTGTGTATTCATACACAAACACACATATATTTAAAGTAATTTGCATTAATACCCAGAACACCTGTGGAAAAATATTGCAATGTAAAATATACTTTAGCTCAAAAAAAAAAAAGTCAATGACAGAAAGAAGTTTTAATATGAAACCTACAGTGGAGTCTGCGGATAAATATGTTCTCCTTCAAGGTATGATATTCCTGTGCATGAAAACAGTTTTATTGCACAAGGAGCTGGGGATGCCATGATATTTATATAATGGATTAGAAAAACAGCCAGTATAAACTATTAATTTTACCCTTTCAAACATGAGTACAAACTCTAAGTAGTTTCCCAGCTCCAAGTTTCTTCTCCATCTTGAGATGACAGAAACTAAAGAGATCAAACGCTCAGGGTCTTGGTTGAGCTGGCATTTTTCAGATGTCTCATGCTATACATAAGCAACCATGACTCACTTTTTGAAATTACACTGGGATGAGAAGCACTTTCAAACCTCAGCCTGAACTCTGGAATACTAGCAGGGAACCCTGCCTTATCTTTCTTCACTCGCCCTGGACAAAGCAGGTGAAAATTTGCCTTCTGACCTTGGTGATACTGGATTGCTAAAGAGCTTAAAAATCCTGTCTTTGCCTTTGAGAAGTCTTTTTATCTTGTCTCAGTCATGCCTCAGCTCAGCATCACCAGGCTGCCACAGAATTTCCTGGGTTGTTGAAATCCCTGCTGCCACTGCCCCACTCTTGAGGACCCCGTGTCTCTCCCCAGCCTTGCTCTCTGATGGCCTCTGCACTCATGCTTCCACGGGGAACATTTATCCTGGGAAATTCACCAGAGCTAGAGTTTGATATTACCACAGTCTCTTTATATTGCATTAGAGAGTTAGGATGGATAAAAATCTTCCCTTAGAGGCAGAAAACCAGGTACATTTTAATGTGAATATTTGGCCAAATAAAAGAATTACAAATTACCTCAAGAAGTACCAAAAGCTAAATATGTGTCATCTTATTTTTTCAGCATTGAACTTTGATAAACCTTGCTTAATCTCATAGAAGTCCTCATATCTCCAACTCTTCACCAGCTAAGATCTTAAAGGTCATCCAATATCTCAACCACTCAAACAATTAACCATGTTAGCACACGATTCAAAGCCAGCAAGTTTGCAAATAACGTGTGTTGATGTAACTATTTATTCCATATGGGATTTAAGATTCAAGACTCTCTACACATTTAAAAAGGATAAAAATTAATAATAGGGCACATGTTCAGTCATTTTCATTTGCATAATGATTTACCCATAAAAAAATCGAGTCAACAATTTTGTACTAAAGACTATTTTGTCACATTATTTTGATAGGAAACTGAGACGAAGATGTAAATATTCAGGCACTGCTAGATAAGAGTGCATGGCAGAAAAACAAACAGTCTTGCTGTCAACATTTAAAATTACTGTAAGTTCGAGTAAAATTATTATTAATATAGACACAAAAGACCAGATCTCTAGACAGTGTAAATCAGCACAGTCTCTTGGAAAATTTTCCTCAGAAAATTCATGTTGCTGCAAAAATCTCACATTGAGAAGTATAAGTAGAACTTTCCAACAGTCACTTTCTTGAAGCCCACAATTTGTCATAACTTAATTTTGCATGGCTGTATATTACAAATAGTATAGAAATTGTTGGCAGAGTGAAATTTTCAACAACTTTTGCATCATAGCAAATAAAATAGCCAGTAAAGAAAAATTTGAACAGATCTTGTAATCAGATCTTATAATCTTTTGCAAATAGACTTTTCATCCCCAGAAATTCAATGAGATTGATCACAAAAATATTGAAGTGTCTTACAAACACATCCTTACAAAACATCTCCAAGGGGAAGAGGTGTTATTTCCTTTTTATGGGAAAACAGATGTAGAGACACACAAAGATTTGTACAAGGTGATAGCAAAGGCATGACATAAACACGAAACGAACTAGAATGTGTTGGGTTCCCATCCAGAATCTGAAACAGTACCATAGACTTTTGTCTTCAATGAAAGTCAAATTCTCATTTCTTTATAATTTCCATTTAATCCATCATATCAATTAAAATAGTTAATAGTGTTAACAGAAAAAAAAGCTGCATTTATAGGCTCTGATCTCATGCACCCTTACCACAGTGATAAGAAACTTTCAAAGCTGGTTTCCCATTCTGTGCCTTTTTGGAAGGGATTTGCAGAAATACTATTTTTCCTCCATTTTTACTCTAAATGAGGACAAGACTAAAGGCCAGTCTCACCAAACCCTCTTTTTTGAGTCTTGATCAATTTCCCATGCCCAAGGCATTCATTAAAAGTAAAGGAAGCAAGTTTGTGCTCTGTGGTCATTCACTCGCATAGAATTTTCAGAGTCTGCACTGCTGGTACAAAATGTTATCTGTCCTTGAAGAAAACCAAAGCATTCCTGACAATGATTCAATAGAGTGCTTTTTTGCTACCTGAGGATGTTCTGACTAATGTCTCTGCTGAGGGCTTTTGGAGGATCAGTGAGAGTGAGTCCCTTAGCTGGCCCTGAGAACGTGTGGGGAAATCCCAGGGCCATCATCTTTCTGTAACCATCTAAATGCTCAGATGTCTTACATAGCATGGGTTATTTTACACTCGGGTTTTCAACAGATCAGTTTTAAAACCTTGCATCAATGGTCTACTTGCAAAATAGAGGCTAAACTCAAAGCAAAGATGCCAGTTGAAAAGAACAGAGTGATAACTTTCCTCTGGTTTCTTCACTCATAGAAGTCTAAGTATCTTCCTTCTTATCCTGGTGAATGGCAAAAACCAGTCAATTTTGTTTTAGGTATTAAATTATTAAAAAATACATGGGTTAAAAAAAACCCCACCAAGCTCCTACTCTGAGAGTGACAGTATTTTTAGTTTTGACTGTTGTATCAGAAATTTTCAGCAGTAAGAATTCATATTTCTTCTCATTCTGTGAAATAAAAAAGGCTTACAATTCTGTGAAATGTAATGTACAGGTTTAATAGGATTGTACTCTTGCCTAATGTCACAGTAACAAATAAATGCAATAGAGAGTTGCTGACACAATAGAAAACTGCTAGTTCAACACAAATGAGTCTCTGTAAATAAATCTGAAGTAATTTCTCTATACATCTTGGCTACTGCTTTAAGCTTGGCTTACAACCAGGGTTAGGGTGTGGGGTAACCTTATGGCAACCTCCTCAGTGCGTTACAGAATATTGCAACTTAAGGAAAGAGTGACCTGGTGGTTTGACACCAAAATGCCTTGTTTAGGCACAAACTCCCCATTGCAGCCCACATGTTAAAAAGCACAGAATGGCACATCCTGATCTGATGGAAAAGGGATTACAAAGGTACAGGGGTACTGCCATGCACTGGGCCGTGATCTCCTAGAGCTATTTCCACAGATTTGGCAGCTCATAACCTGGGTATAATAAATGAAAGCAACACCTTATCTCCATAGTCAGCAGGTTTTGGCTCTTTCTGCCATTTCCCTTCTGGCATAGGCTTTCTTCTGACTGGGAGATCTTGCAACAATTTTACTAGGCAAATACCCATTACACACTCCTACCCCAACCACTCTCCATCCTGCTTACGCTGAGTCTTTGCAGCGTTACCAGTTTTAATGTAACAGCATCCCCACCACGTTGACCAGTCAAGGGAAAAACATAACATAACATAACATAACATAACATAACATAACATAACATAACATAACATAACATAACATAACATAACATAACATAACATAACATAACATAACATAACATAACATAACATAACATAACATAACATAACATAACATAACATAACATAACATACAAACTGTCAGGTTTGTATGTTATGCATTGTATAAAACCATGAGAGAGCCTTATCTTCAATAAAAATAAAGGCAGGGGAAAAAAGGATCAAAGAAAAAAAAGCAATAAATAAAAAAAAACTCCACAAACAAAAACTCAAAAGTGGCTGTTGTGAGTATGAAAAGGTAATGGGTAAAGCAGCTGTCACTCTTTTTTCTCACCTTTCCCTATATTGGCATGTTTCTTATTCTATCTTATCATATATTGGATACAGTTCTAAGCAGAACATAACATTAAGCAAATTTTATACTACAATATTTTTCATTTCAAGGTATCAGCCCTCCATCCACTCACAGATAGAAATCACCTTTTCTTTTTCAACATGCACAAGAACCTATTAAATAAGATGGCCAGTAATTCTTCTTAAGGGATACGTAGGCATTCCTGGAAGAGCTGGCATTTTCTTCAGAACACACACTTGATGGTTTGTTCCAGTTGTTTACTGTAAACTATATCATATAGTCATAGACTGCTTGCTGATATTCAAGTATGTTATAATTGTTTTTGTCAAGAAAATCCTCTTATATATTACTGTCATGACTTTCTGTCTGTGGAAGGTTGGTCTTGGCCACGCACTCCTCTCCCACTTCTCCTCAGGAGGATGGGGGGGAAAAAATAAGATGGAAAAGCCTACCAAAAATTATCAATAAAATTATCAATTTTCATGAGTAAAACAGATGATTTGGTGAAAAGTATTTTTTTTCATTAAAAATAAATTAATTAGTTATTTTATTAATTATTTATTGACAGCTAAAAAGGAGTTGAAAGGTGAGGAACAAAGGCAAAAAAGTAAAATATTCTCACCCTCTGATTCCCTTTCTTAACTTCAGTCCTTCATTTCCAGCTCCCCTAACCCCACCAGGGTCTCTCCAGTGGCGGCAGGGGACTCTACTCTCACACCTGGAGCAATTCTTTACCCTCCTCTCACTTTGATAATTAGAAAGCTACTTCTCATACTTTCTTCTCCTTCTTCTCACCCCAGTGTTTTGCCAGTGCTTCCCACTCAACCACGTTTTGGCCTTTCTTAAATGAAAAACCAAAAAGCACCAACCCCTTGTGAGCAATCTTCAATGATCTGCTTTCAGTTAACTGCCATTATGGAATATGACACGTAGGAAATAAGGAGCAGCAGGAGGACCCGGTCCTTGCACTGTTTATTGACAATCTCCCTGGGTGGTTTGATTAGCTGAGGAGCAGATGCTATTTTTCCCCCCTTTCTTGGTCTATTTTTGTTTGGAAAACTTGAAGCTGATTGCACATATGCTTAAAGTTTAGGTATGCAGATTTGGAAAAATCTAAACATGTAAATATATTTCATGAATATTACCAAGTAGGCACCAAATATTTATTCTAACCATCAGATTTCCATGCACGAATGTTTAGCTGATACAAACAAAGGGACTCAATTGATCAAATTCTCTTTAGGTTATAAAAGGAGTTTGTCTTTGTTTCTGTCCTGGTTTAATTATCTTTCTGGGTCCAGATGCCTTCATTGAGCTGCATCTGCAAAATATTTCTTGGATAAGGTATGACTAAATCCTTCCTCTGTTGTGCCCCTGTGGCCAAGACCCAGGCAAGTTGAACACCCTCACTGCTCTTCCGGAAGTACGAGCTGTGAGTGCTCAGCACCCTAAACTGGTTTGTAGGCAGTTTGGCATATCTCAGTGGTGCAAAATTTCACAACAGAAGAAACTGCTTGTGGACCACTCCTCAGAACATAAATATACTTACATACAAGTATCCTTAATAGACAAGAAAGGACAGGACATTAATGTTTCTTGCAGGAGTGGATGAGCGAGAGGATGTGAATGCTGGCTAAAGCATCTGAGAGGACTTTCTAGGGCCGAGTTGGAGGGATTGTGGTTGTAGGGTGGCCAAAAACCTTCTCCACAGAGGAACAACCACAGAGAGCAGTAAACATAAGGAAGAGAGCCTTTACTAAACAAAATCAAAAGACTCCCTACAGCATGTTACCTCCTGGAAGGAAATATTTCTGACTGATCTCAGTTTTCCAGAGGACAAAAATTAATGCCCTTCAGAAGGCAAGACAAAGGATCATCAAGGATCACAAATGACAACAGAAGTGTCAGAGCTGTCTTGGCAGAGAGCCTCTGAAGCTCATCTCCCTCTGATTCTGAGTCACCATTTGTGTGACTCAAGGGTCCATGATTTCCATTGAACAGATGGATGCGCACAGTCCATGTTTTAATGCCAGGAGGCAACTACTCTTCCTCCATAACAGTCTTTCTATTCTGGAGGGAAGGCAGCGGGGAGAGGGCAGGGGGGAGAGGTCAGAGGACAGGGCAGGAATATTTAATTGATATTTTTAATAAAAGGAATCACTCTGACATGAAAATATTAAAAAAAAAAAGGTCTGTATATTTTCCAAATTGCACTGGGAATTAGAATGATACATGATTTATTTCCCTATAACATTTTATTTTGGTATTTCCTGATCAGCCAAATAGAAGTAGCGACATTTTCTTTCTTCTTACTCTGTTCTGAGTACACTGACCTGAGTCAATGAGTGCGTACATTTTTCTAACTCTATATGCAATAGAGGAACTGATGGTAGGAGTGTTAGCAACACTCATATTTTTAAGCCTGGAACAAGTGATCTGTCTGTGAAATTAGGTCACAACCCAATTGGACAAGTGCTAAGCAGGAATGTTCATTGGTAAGAGGGAGTACATTAGCAATTGGACAGTAATATTTTGAGCAAAACAAACAGAATTTGACCATAATTAAAAATTTCATTAAAAAATTATCAATAGTTATGTAATACCACAGCACATCCCTCCACGGTGAATTAACCAGTAGTGCATTTGATGTCTGTCACACTGGTCTTTTCAGATTGGAGTACCTTTACCTTTTGATGGGTCACACTCTTGTTAGCAGTGGTTGATTCAGTTTTTTTCCTCTTAAATTTCAGGGGGGGATATTCTGTAATCTAATCTGTTTTTGAAAGACCAAACTAACCAACAGGGAGAAACTCCTAAGACATATAGACATAATAAGATGTACTTTGTTTGTTGCCAATGGTTGTTCATTTAATGTAGACTTATGTATGTACAATCATGGCATTTACTGTATCTTTCATTGTCACAGACATCAGAGACTTCAGAAGTCAAATGGGGATTTTGTGTCCAGAGTTTTCAGATATCTGTGTGGCTGAGATCTGGCTGGATTATACACAGTGAATTTAGAAGGAGAAGGTAATCCCTTACAAATTCAGTGAGTCAGAGAAGCATTTTAATGGGAGCTTTTTTGCATTATCTTACACGGAACCAACCGTTACCTGATAATTTGCTGATGGATGTATTTGTCTCCATGTCCATAACTTTCTTTTCCTTTTCCAAAATGCATCCTCACAGGAAAACCTGCTTCTTCTCAATACTTTTGAATGGAGGCTGCTATAGCTGAGATGGGATTATATCATTAACCTAGATGGTCTGAATAGTACTTAATGATTCAAGCCACTCTAATTGCATACAATTTTGTTGTAGAAGTTTTTTTGTAGGAGGAAAAAAAAAAAGTAACTCAATCCATTACATTTTTTTTTCCTTTCAGAAATAGATTTACTAAAATTGGGACAAGAATTTAAAAACCAACCTGTAAATGTGGGTATAGAGCAATACGTCAGAGAATTCACTCTCCTGGATGCACCCTGGCTGAGCAGACTTTTGAAATCATGGCTTAACATGATCAGACAATGGTTTTAAATTGTGATTTATGTGCAACAACATAGCTATCTGCTATGTCTACCCTGTTCTATGTTAAACATATTTAAGGCTAAAAATTACTCCACTTTTCACAAAAAAATAAAGAAAGGGAAAATTGGCTATTTCTTGCAAAAGGTTCCTTTCTTACTGTTTTTTGTTTTTGTTTTTTTTTTTTTCTTTTAACTAAAGATTTCAATTTTGAAATATCTGGGGTACTGATATTTCTGAATTCATTTCCCATGGGAAACCAATGGATTCCATAATTCATTGCAGCAGCTCAGCAAGAGGTGAAAATTATATGCAATGTAATCTGTTTGAGGAGAATCACACAGCAAGAACAATGGTGGGATAAAAATCCAAAATATAACTCTCATGAGCACTGTGGAAATATTTTTCAAATAAAAATATTCCGTTTTCAATTTTCAGTAAAAAGACAATATATTCTAAAAAAAAAGCTGTCTACTTCAAACCAATCTGGTTAACTCCTGTGTAACTGTGACAGCAGATGCAGACACTGGCTCATTTATCTGTGTAATGCCTGCATATAATAGCGTGGCTTTTTTTTTTTTTTTTCAATGCTGTGGCAGATTATGGCACTTAAAAACCATGTATATTCTTAGCCGATACAAGGGGTGGTAGAGATGTTGTAAATCTCCAAAATCCTTCAAGCTACTGTTCGTAGCTTAATGGTAGTAAACAGAAGTCATCAGTAAAGTCTATCTGATTTTATTTTCCACTTACAACGTGTTCTGTAGGTCAGTCATGGACTGTGAGGCTCCGTGGCCCTGTCCACAGGAGGAAGGATGACTCTACAGTTGGGGCATTAGACCTGAGTTTAAGAGACTTGGCTTCAATTTCCAGTTCTCCTATGGAATTTTTGGCAAATTATTTAATCTGTCAGTTCCTATCTCCCATCTGGGAATACAATAATACTTCTTTCATGGCTCTTGTGGTTTATTCACTTAAAAAACACTTAGGGGCAGGAAGTGCCCTACAGTGCGTATCTGCGTGCAGGGCTCAGCACTGCGGAAATCCAACGCTGCTTGAGGAACCACTGCGAGACCACAACAATGGCAACAATAACCCACTCCCAGGGATATAAACACACACCCAGGTTGGCTGGAGCATGTGCTTGAGCCATAGTGGAAGGCTGGCCCACCAGCCAAAACGGCATATGCAGCACCTTTGAGGAAATCCCAGACTGGCTATAGCTGTGGGATGTCACGCTCCATTTTAGCCTTTTGCAGCGGATGTTGGAACAGCAGCAGGGTGATGCTACCTGTCACCTGCAGGCTTGTGAAGCCTTGCTGCCTACTGTCTTCACCCGCTATTCAGAGAGCACTTAACTGACAGAAGCTGAGCAGTGTTTCACCCTGTGGGGTTCACTGTGACAGCCACAGTGTCTGTCAACACATTCTATCACTCTCTGCTTATGCAGACAATTTTTTTTTCCCTTTTTCCTTTCNGTATTCATCACTGGGCTGCAGACACCTAGTTAATCCATTTAGAACCTATCAGCTCTGTTCATCGGCTCATAAACCCATTACCTCGGAGGCGCTGTGCTCAGGGACACAGGTGCCAGACCAGTGCACAAAACCCAATTGAGTTATGTAGCAGGCAGCAAGGCCCTCGGATTCATGATTCTGCCTGCATGGGGAATTGCACGCGTTATGTGGCAGCAGCCACTTTATTAAATATCGATTTAAATCACAGCCTTTAATCAAATCTGATAGAAGACCTTTCTCACCTCCTGTCTCTCCTCCCCCTCCTCATGTCTTCTCAATGCTCCCCCCTCTCTCCCAGCCCTCTCCTGTCTCACACGGGTCTGCCTGATGACAGCAAAGCTCAGGAATGAATAGTTAGCAAGTAGTTCAACAACAAACCCTTATCAACAGTAATGAGGCATTTGTGATAATCGAGTGATGAAATGTAAATGGGCAGTAATGAGCACAATTACATCCGCTGGGGAACCATCAAAGCTGCTTCTTTCCTCGCAGATAGATGAGCTCTCTCACTGTCGCTGCCCATTGCTGCCTCCGCTCTGAGCGCGGCATGGATGCGGGACCGGTGGGAAGGGAGGCGGCCCTGGGAAGAGCAGGATCTTGCGCTGCCTTGATGGAGGAGCCTGCTGTCCAGGTAGAAGCCAGGCACCCTCTGTGCTTTTTCCACCTTTGATGGTTAGCCTTCGCTTCTTTCTCCTCCACCCTCCCTCCGCCCTCTCCTCCCTCCCGGTCCTTAGGGATGATTTGATTTGCTGCAATGTTTGAAAACTGCCTCATTGTGCTAACAAGATTAACTCGACCCTATGTCTGTTTGATACACTGGAAATGTGCAGGGTGACTCAGACTGGCTTTCAGCTGGAAAGAGCCAAGAAATGGGACGGTTGCCAAGGAACAGGCCCGACGGTAGATTATGTCATCCTCGCCGGCAAGGGACCGGTGGGGAAGAACACGGAACTTCTCAGGAAGGGGGGATACTCGGCGTTTCCGTAATCCAGCCGGGAAACATTAACAGATCCCAGAAACTGCTCACCCAGAAATAAACACATCAAACTGCGTAATCAGGCCCAGCTACTCAGTTGATCCTGGATAATTTGTGCAACTAAATAGTGCTAGAGAAAAGGCAAAGACCCAGGGTTAAAAAGTTGGGTTGCAAAGAAACCCAAGTGGAAAATATGTTTGTGGCTGCTGTGTGTTCACCAAACCTCTCTTGCCTCTTTATTTCCTGGGTCTCACGGGGTTTAACTGTGGCAAATAACCTAATTGTCGGTGTCCTTATTTCCCTGTTTCCCACATTATCAATGGGGAATTGTCACAGCTTGTTTAAGAAGTGATCAGCTAAGGAAGGCTTATCAGTTGTGACTTCTTTTTCTTCAAAGTCACAGTAACGCTTCTGGTGTGCCTAAGCTCTGACAGGATGGCCAAAGTTATGTTTCTGTTACTTCCTTGCCTTAAAAGCCTCTTTAATTATGCATTCATTGTATCCTATGAAGAATTCCTGTGCAGAGAAATCTCCTCCCTGTGGATCACACTCTTGAAAGCCAGGCATAGTGCAGATGGTCTATGAAGAGCACGCTGCAGGACTTTTGACCCTTGGCAGAACTGCAGAGAGGAGTTGGTGTCACATTCAGCATGGCCAGAAACACGCCAGCCCACTGGGGGTGCAGAAAGGGGCCACTGGCAGGGCTGGAGGCAGGGAAGAGAAGTTCACCAATGACTATGAACTGAATTTATACACTGCAAAGACGTGGGTCTCATTTACAATAACACCATTTCATAAAGTGACTGCAAAGGGCAGGTTGTTTACTTTTTGTTTGAAATGCATACACACTTTGCATAATTTAAATGGCTGCAAAGTCTCTGGGATGACTAGAAAGTCTTGCGGAGCTAAATAGTAAAGCGTGCAGTGGAACAAATTAATACTGGTGGATAGGGAGTAGTGAAATAGGAAAGGAGAATGTTTGGATTGTAATAGGTAGGATCTGAATGAAAACAAGGTTTGTGAACAAAGAATACAAGCCAGAGACCAACAGGCTCAGGGGCAGGAAAAAAATCTTGAGAGTGGCAATATTCACTAAGTGTTTTCAAACAAAGTCAGATTAAGGCTGAACATTCAGAAGCTACAAGAACGAAACAGTTTTCAAATACAACTGCGTTTTTCTCCCAGTTCTCCCTTCCCAGCTCTCAGAACTTGAATGTTCTCACAAAGGTAACTTAGTGGCAATGAATTCCATCAGTTACAACTTGTACCATATGTGATAGCCTCAAATTGAGCCAGGGGACATTTAGATTGGCTATTAGGAAAAACTTCTTCAAGGAAAGGTTTATCAAGCATTGGAAAAGGCTTCCCAGGGAAGTGGTTGAGTCACCAGCCCTGGTGGTATTTAAAAGATGTGTCGATGTGGTACTGAGGGACATGGTTTAGTGGTGACATGGCAGTGCTGAGTGAACAGCTGGATTCCATGATCTTAGGGATCTTTTCCAACCTAAATGATTCTATGGTTCTAAGAAATGCTCCCTCTCATCACACTTTAATCTGTTGTCTTCTAATTTCAGAGAATATCCCCCACTTTCTGTGTCAGAAGTGACTCCAAATGACCAATCACTGCGCAGAAACCACATGAGCAATCCAAATCTTGGCAAATGAAGTGCATCAACTCATCTGGGGACAAATTACACAGTTGCTACATCTGGAAATAAATGACCCATGCATGAGTTTAGGAGAGATCTCACAGATGCTGCAGCCTAGTATGGTAGATCACTCACCCACCTCTTCTCAAGCCAGAAAGCAGCTCAGCCCTGGACAGTCAGAGGATCCTTCCTGCCACAGAAGATCCTCATGATGTCCTAATGAGTTACTTAATTATTATAGACTTCTATCACCCCCAGTGCTTTTAACTGCACTATTTTTGATGCATGTTGCATTTAGAAATGCACTGGGATCTTTTACTTGTTAGAGATGCAATAGCTGTTAAATTGTATTAGTTAATGACCTTAGCAGCATTAAACTGTAGAAGAGTAGTCTCTGGTAAGCACTGCTAAATCACAGTCAGCTGGCATAATGCTGGTATTTCTGACCATTTCTACCATGCTCTCTAAAGTACGTTTGATCACAGTATATAAAAGTGTAAGAGTACAGTATACAGTTTTGGAATGGACTGGATTTAAAGACATATTCAACCAATTTATCATTTAATTTACAGCTTCACAAAAGCTATTAAACAACATGGTGAGCCTGGAGGCCACACATATGCTACAGCCCTGGAAATGTAAAGAAGTTTATTTGAATCCCTTAATAATGACCTTGACCTATTGAACAAGGTGTACTTATTGTCAACAATTCATCTCACTCTTGACCCTGGCAAAATGCCTAACCTTTGAATACTTCTGGTGGGGGGAGGAAAGGCTTGGGGTGTATTTTTCTGTCCCCTGGTGAAATGGGCCAATTTTTTTCCCTGTTTAGCAAAATCTGGAACACAGATCATTAGAATGCTTTTGGCAGCTAATTTGAACATCAGTGACTCAACTTTGAGAAGGAAGCCTTTTTCTGCCCTAAAGAATCTCAGAGAGTTTTCAGACTACAGTAATTGAAAAATCCCTAAACACTCACTCACAGAGGAGATACACATTACTGCAGGAACAGTCTACAAATTGTAAAGTATTCAATTTACATTCTCAGTACCTCAGGGCAGTTGTGAAGAATTTATATCTTCAGAAACCTTTGAACTAACAAAAGATAACATTTCACAGCAAAGTCTACTTGCATAAAAGTTTTTTAACTCCCTTCATTCTTATTCTGAAGGAAGTGTCTTTTGCACTTCTGGAACCACCGCTCAACACAGGTATCTGAGATGTTAAAAAGGAGATGGAAATGGAAATAGAGGTGTTAAAAAAATTTAATGGACATCCTGCATCTCATTTAGAACATGAGTTCATTATTCACTGGTCCACACATGATGTATTCTTGCTCTGAACCTGATGTCTTTTTAAATGATACTTCGGTTTGATCAATGTGCAAAGATTCTTAGTTATATTAAGGCCTTTTATGCAAAGGGCTTTATAATGTACAGGTAAGAGGCACAGCCACACCATGGGTGAGGGCATGCTACACCTCAATGAGAGCAAGAGGACATCTTTTTGTCCCTTTGAGCATCAGCTGGGGCAGTGTATAGTGCCACATCTAATGCAGTACATTTGCGATATTGCCCACTGGGTCTTCATCTGCTTGCAGATATTGCATTTAAAAACAAATATTGATGACACTTCAGTAAGACTGAAGTGAGAGGTTTTATTCTGTAGGAAGCATTTTGGGTTTTTTTAAATAGGATTACTACATAGATTATATCTTTTCGATCTCTATCAGCAAAACAAAATTTTTAGAGTTTCCACTGTGGATCATACAAAAACCAGTGTATTAATTTAGGTATCTCAAAGTACCTCAAAAGCTTCATGGAATACCTTTAGGCACAACTTTGATGTTGTGCTCAGGCCACATAGAAGTAAGGGTTAACATCCAGCTGATAATTGAGTCAAGAAGAAGACAGAGACTGGTAAGTCATAAGGGTTCAAGCTTACAGAATCAGGCCCTGTTTGTGCAGAGAAAATTTGTAATAGATACAGGCATTGCATTTACTAGCTAGGAAATGATCTTTCTATTCCTCTGCCCCTTTTCTTGATCAAAGAACACTCAATATAATTGCCAATCTAATGACATCCTTTTGCTTGACTTTTTTTCCCCTAATTTCTACAGAAAAAAGAGAAGAGGGGAAGGACAGAAAAAAATTTGCTTCAAGCCAACCTTAAATCTGTGATTACCATATTCATGTCCAACACTAAGCATTATGTGGAAACATTAATGAAAGTTTTAAAATGCAATCATTGGTTAAAGTTTTTCCCCCCTTCTCTATAAAGAAATTGATAAATGTTTCTATTAACTAATAACCCAGGAATCAACAGTCTTATAAAACTGGTTTATTCAGCCCAGAAAATTAGGCAATCCATCATGACTGATTTGCTCACATTTTCCCCTGCAAATAAGTGAGATGAAAACTTTAAAACCAATAAGATAATGCACTTAACAAATTCAGCTGAGAGAGATGGATAAACTAAGATGCCACTGGCATCAGTTAAGGAAAATCTGTCGTGTTTCCAATTATTTGAGCAGATTTTGTATCCCAATTTGCTGCCAGACTGCCTGCATCCCCCACTCCCCTCTTTCAAACCAAATCATCTGATCTTAAATCAGAACAAGCTCATCATATCACACTATGGAAGGCCAACAGGGGATAAATGACACCAGATGTTATATGAGTTTTCTTTTAGGCTTTCATTTCAGACTTACTGCATTCCCCATGCTGCTTTTTACTTGTCAAAAACTAAAATGTGCTTTGATAGATAACAACCCTATTTTCTTCACTGCCTGAGCTTAGAGAATACCATTAAGTATTGATATTGATGGTGCTTAACTAGGGAATGCAACCTGGGACCACGGAAAGCAGGATCCTGGGATCCTGAGATATCTTTTGGTCCCACAGATACATTTTCTGTGAGTCCCAGGGTTTTTCTGTTGTTGCTGCTGGGGGTGGTATCAGGATACATGCTGTGTGATTTTGCAACACAAAATGTGAGCACTCAGACAGACAAGAAGGGCAAGGAGGGGCAGGCAGGCTCAGAAACATAACTCTTAGGCCCATCTGCTGCTGCTGTCTGAGCTGCTGAGGGAGTCACTATCATACCAAAAGACTAACAATGAACTTCTAAAACTGAGCTGAGACCCACTGGTGCAAAATCCAAACCACATCATTTTAATTTGCTTTGCTTATGGTCTTCCAGAGTCACAGTGTGCCCAGACCAGTAGTGAAAAAGACTGGGAAATGGCAGAAACAAAGAACAGCAAGGGGAGAATGAAGCATGCAGAGGAGATGACGCACATGGCTGCAGGGCACATGGTGCCCAACCAGCCTAGGTCTGAGTAGAGAAGCTTCTCTGAAAGAGAGAAACTTGATTCTACCAAGGTGTAGGCATTTTAAAATCCAGCTTGTCAATGCAATGTACTAGCTGTGTTCCCAGGCTTAAAATGGCTGGCTAGCACTGCAAAGAACCTGATATTGAGAAAATATGAACCCCTTGGTAAAGAGCAAAGAAATAAATTGTGTCAGTGTCAATTGTGAAGGAAAAAGCCACTTCTTTCAGTAGAGTAATAAATTATTGTCTTTAGGTACTTTTATAAAGCTACACCAGCCTTTCAAAATTGCCACAAATATTTTCTTAAGAAAATTCCTGAGTACTCAATACATTTTAACTCTCAAACCCACAGTGACAGGTGACACCACATCATAGTGTTGTTTCCCATGCAGGTGGCACAGATCTCTTCCAGCTGGCCAGGTGTGTATGTTTGTGTGGAGGCACTACCACAGGTTTGAATTCTTAATTCTATTGCCTGGCAGTAGCTTGCTCATCTCATGAGTGTGAGAGGTGGCAGCTTAACCTCATTCCAATACCTTGGAGGTGCAGTGAGGGAGAATATTCATGCGTACTCTGACTGCAGCTGGTGACAAGCAGCTTACTCCACAGTGTGCTGAAGTCAACAGGGTTAAGCCTTGAGAGCAAAGGAAGAGATAAGGGTACAGTCAGCACTCATTGCAGCAGCAGAAGCTCTCTTTGACAGGTCAGAAACATCTCAGTCACAGATTCTAAAGCAGAATTCAACTCCATTTAAACATCAGAATAACTTTCACCCCTCACCTTTGGCACTGGTGCTCTGCTGCTGCCTGTGCATTTCTGCCATGTTGAGTCCACTTACTACCACTGATAGCATCACCTTTACAACTCATGCAAAATATGCTTGGTGAACAAAATACACCAGTAAGCCAGCAGCTGTCAGAAACCATGACTTACAGCATTAAACAGCATCAGTTTGGTTTGGCCAACACCTGGCAATAGCTACCTACCGCAGCACCACTTGATACTAAGAATGAGCTGGCCTCAGCTCCCACCCCAGCAAGCCTTTGCAGGAAAGTAGAAATCCTCACCAAGAGTCTTGTGCAAAGAAGTGGTAATGCAGAAGACAGAACAGGGAATGGGGAGGGGGGCCTGCCAGCAGATACATCAATATGTTTAGGCACATCAGTCAGTGCCCTTTGGAGCCTGCTTTCATTTGAACACCTAGGTGAAACACAGTGTGAAGAAATGAGACTACAGGAACTCCTAAGTCTGTTGTGACAACAAAAGAAACATCACTGAATATCTCGCAGTGACAACATTGTGCCAGACTTGACTTACCTTAGCCATTTGTACACTGTAGGACTTACCATTGTAGTGGTAAGAAGCAGCTGGAGCTGGTATCTTTATACTCTCCTCCTAACATTTTTTAGTTTGAACATGAGCATCATATCTGTAGTTTGTCCAGCTTCTTAAGTCTTATGTCTTTCATAGAAAACTAGCAGAATAGGGTAGAAGTTTACAACTTGATTGCTGAACAAAAAAAATAATTAACAGTGAAAGTTATTTAGGCAAAATAATGACAAAACCCATAATCTCTTTAAAGTATTGACCCCCAAAAAGATCGTTGAATAAACTTTTAATCTTTTCTAAACTTCTGATTGTTATACACACAGTCAGATATGCTAGGTAGCAGACGAAGGGAAAGATCTCCCATCCTCCTATGCTCTCTCAACGCTAATCTATCATCCTTCCAAGCATCTCCTCACAATCTCTGTGGAAGAGGGACAAATTGCTGCTTTTGGATCCACAGTTACAGGGCAAAAAGTCTGTGATTCAGTAATCCTCCAGCATCATCAGGAAGGGTCATCCCAACGGTCACCAGAAATATCAAACCTGCGGCCTCCTAGCAGCCAAGTTAAATGCGGTTCAGAATGGGCTGTGGTGGGGAGACACACAAGATATGCCACCTCTCCTTCCCCTGCGTGTCAGAACAGAACAAAATGGGCTTGGAAATGGATTGTCCTGCACACAGGCGCTTGTTGTTTTCAGTCAACCTGAGCTGGCTCTCTTGGCACTGCTGGACAGCCTTCCTGTAAGGGTTTTCTCTGTTTCTCTGCATATGAATTTCTCTGGTGGAAATTTTTGCCTAAGATGAAGATTTTAAGTAAAATTGGAAAAAAATATCAGTGGGAAGTGTTCCTGGAACTTCTTTTGGTGGGCATCTCATTCCTCAAATCAGGAAAGGAAATTGGCTTTTATAATATTGAAATCAAAGTGGTTTGAACTGCAGAAGCAAGTGCTGACAACAGACTACTCGCTATCAAAACTCCAGGCTGAATATTACAAGCAGAAATTAGGCAGCTAACACTTTGGCATGATGAATTGATTTAAGAAAATCAACACTCTGCTGACATATGTCATGAAAGAAGAGCAAAAGTAATCAAGTCAATGGCTTGTTTCATTGTATGATTTTCAGTACAGCTAAAATCCACCTATCCCTTGCTTAGGCCACCAAAACAGTGAAATCTCCATGTTGTGTTGCTGGCCTGCCTGCCTGTGGGAGCAGGCTGATTTAGTTATTGCATACTTTGCGTTCGTACTGCAGGGTTATTTCCTTTTACATTTTCTCTGACCTAGACATGCCATATTTTTCCTGAACTCAAGATAAAAGAAACAACACTGAAATACCCCCATCAGTAACCCTCTTAAAATAAAAGTCTGAGAATTAACAGCAGCTGTACAGGTATCTTTGGAGATCACAGGAGCAACTCCAAATTTCCAGGCATACAATTGTGTGAATGTTTGCCTTCTCATATCTTTCCAGTTGAGAATGTGGCAGCCAAGTAACGGGATTTGAATGCATATTGGCTTGCTGCCTCTGCTGTTTTGATTTGCAGACTGGCCAAGCAGAACGCAATTAGTGGTTATTGACACCTTTACAGGAAGCACTCATAAGGGAAATGGGAAATTGAAAATGTCCTTTAAAAGATGGAAGCAAAATACTGTATCAAAGCTTGCTGGTAAATAAGACGAGCCCAGAAAAGTGCTCAGTCAGAATATTTGTATTTCTGTATCATTTAGGAAAATCCTATTATGGCTTTAGCCACAGAGACATCCCTGGTGTGCAAGATAGAGGCAGTTCATAAAATACATAGCATTTTCAGCTTGAAAATAGGGCAACCTATTGCTTTCTGTAGATGGCTATGTTACACCCCAGTTCCCATCAATAGAACATAATCTCATTGCAGCAGGCAATACTCAATATCAATGAAACACTGGTATTGTAGGCATTTGCCGACTGCCAGTACCTAAAGGACAGAAAGACTTTGTGTTTTTACAAGGGCCAATATCTCTGGAACACATTTACGAAACAAGGCAGCACACCAAGGAGGCAAATGAGTTATATGTGTGCGTCCACAGAGCTGTCTGCAGGCGTTTGTTTGCTCTTTCTCTCCTCTCTTTCTCTCTCTCTTCTGATACTTTGCACCGTCCCTACCTTACATTCTCTAAGTTTCACTAGCAATGTCAGTTATGCAATTAGTCCCCTGCCAATTAATGCCAAATTAGATGCCTGCTGTCAGCGTTCCCTAGCTCTGACAGAGTGTATGGTAATAATCTGTAACCAGGATAATGCTCTAAGGAGTCTGCATTGTTCTCTGGATGGGGGAAAAAAAAGAAAAGAAAGAAAAGAGGAAGAAAAAGTATGTTGCACGTTCACTTATGCCATCAGCAGTCAGTGGAAAAATAAAATAAGTTTTGTTGTGCAGTTATCCCAATGATTAAAATATAATAGGCTAATGAGATTACAAAGCTGATTGTGAACAAGACCAATTGTGTTAATTGGAGGCTCCTGAATGGCAATTTGAGCTGCTGCCGCTGCTGAGTTTTGAAATATAATCAGTTTTACTAATTTTATCTGATTTCTTAATGAAGCTTGCCTTGAGCAATTGTTCTATGTGTTCTTTAGCAAACAGCGTGTGTCATAACTGCTGACATTAATCTTGATTACTTTAGTTAAAATAAATAGTTATACTTGGGTGCCTTTCAGAAAATACATCAGAGCAAATGTAATGTTAGGAAAAGATGAAATTTTGTGTATATTTGGTGATTTTCTTATATTGTATTTGCAAGTTCCAACTGTGAAACATCTTTCCTGCGTGACCTGATCTCTTTCAGACACCTCTATCTTTCGCCTGCCCTTCAGAAAACATTTTTGACTTCCACAGAAAGAGGGATAAAGACAGTGTTATTGTTACAGAAGAATTTTTACTAAGAGAGGAAAAAAATCTCCAACAAAACCCATCTCAGAGAAAAAAAAAACACGAAAAGCTTTTTCATGCATGAATCTCAAAGTTGGCACACACATTCTCGCCACCTCATGGTCCAGCTGCCAGTAGTAACACTGAGCCTTATAGAAATGCTCTCTCTCATATAGCTTATTTATTTTTATGGAGGATTAATATACTTAGGATGGCTCTTTGGAGCTTTCACGGTGAATTTGATGGGATGCTGTACCATACTGCTGCTTACAAAGGGACACATAAACATAAACAAAAATAAACAGTAGGAAAAGGGAAATGGAAATATAAGTGCAGTCTGAATTAATGGTAAACATAGCTAGAGATTGTTCATATTTCAGAACTCCTATTATATTATGGCCTTGCCTTTACAGGGATAATCTTTTCGTAATTAAGATAATGGCTAACTAGTCTGATAGGTATTATACATCTTTTTGTGCCAGTATGTTTATATGACAACATAATTTGCATGTACTTATTACTGGACTATAAAATCTGTGGATTTTATATGTAGTTACATTGATTAGATATTTGGATGATAAATAGAAACCATTTGGGGAAAGATGATATAGGGTATATTAAACATTTATTTCACCCCCTCTTTATGGCCAGCACTGGTTTGTTAAATTAGAAGTGCTTAGTCTGGCCTGGATAGTAATCTATGTCCAATTCAATCTAAATACGTATAATAAACAGTCTAGCTTTTAATCCATGTGCATGTAGCAATCTCTTTAGTCACAAGGTTTTAGAAAGAATTTAGGGGTTTTTCTCTAAGACGTGTTTTCTGGAGCAGGAGAAGGTCATGACCAGCACTGGAAGGATGGCAAGCAGCTTCAAGGACACAGCACTGCCAAGGACCATGCTGAGTACCAAACAGCAGCAGCCTTTTCTACTCACAGACATGATGGCTGAAAGTCTAGATTTCCTATTTAAACCAGGCTTTCACAGTATTTAAACTCACTTCTGCTTTAAACACCAAATTGAAAAGATGTCATCTTTTTATGAATGACTTTGACTCTTATGGAGATGATAACACCTGATATACAGTCTTGTCACACTCTGCCCCTCAAAGTACTGCCTTTTATTTAAAACTACTCTCTGTCCTGCTTCAAAAATAGAGCCAAAAATTTCAAGGAGAAAAAAAAAATTCTCCAATAAACCATAAGATGTTTCCAGAATGGCCTTTCCTTGAAATAACTGTAATTTGTAATCATGATTCATAGCCATGGTTCAGACCCTCACCCAAAAGGCAGTGTCCCCATCAGCCCAGGTCCCTCAAACACCAAACAATCTTTTCCAGACACATTCTAAGTCTCCAGTGCGTAGGCTCATGGCTTTAGAAGGTCTGCTTCATGTAATGAGTACAAAATCTGTGTGAGTTTGAATGTGTGTATTCTCACTTCTGCTTAATAAATATGAAAATTTATATCTAATGAGAATCTACTTTTACCCCTCTCTGCCTTCCTTAATGAGAACTAATTGAATAGAACAATCTCCATTTGGCAGAACACATCACGAGGGCTTGTCTATACTTAGAAATTTACTGAGATAACTAATCTGAAATCGTTGAGAAATATCCCTACAGCTTTTGTGCCTAAATAGCTGTTTCAGAGCAATTATTTCAAATGAGCTATTTTTGTAAATTTCAAGTGTATACAAGTCTCCAATCTAATATCTGGCTGGCATTACATGCCCAACTAGTTTTTATGGATCAACCTATTTGATCTGGTGAGTAAGTCACACTGTAGGAACAAAAAAAAAATAACTTTGGGTCTGATTTGCCTTTATGCTAATGCATGACACAATAAAAAAAAAGAGCATTACTGCCAGTGATAATTTAACTATATATGACCTGGATATTGATTCTACAGTACCAGGGGCAAATTCTAGCCCCATATACTTTTAAAGGTACCATAGAGGCTACTTTTTATTAAAATTTTTCACTTTTTCATTTCTGATTAGGACTCAATTATTTATTTCTCAAGTGCTTTCCCTGCAATTTAGGGACAGCTAGGCTGCTGTAACTTTCAGAGGTACATTAGCATGTGATAAGCCTTATTTTAGGTACTTGCTGTGCTCAGTCTAAGAATGGCTATGAAGTTTCAAAGCTCACCAGCATTTCTTTGGGGTCTGGCAGCACACCAGAATGGCAGACTCTGCTAAAACACCCTGGGTTCAGCAGGCGTGGATTGATCCTTTCTTGTTCTGTGTGAGAATCATTTCCCTCAGCATGACCACTGCTTTAATCTTGTATTTTAAACATAAACAGAATGGCAGATTTTACAGTATAATCTGCTAGGCACAGCAGCCTTTTAGAAGAATGAATAATTAACCTAGAAGCTATGTTTAAGTAAAAAGGATAGACAACAAGAAAGGAGGAGAGAGGGAGAGGGAGAGAGATTGGTTTTGCTCATGATTTAACACAACTGTGATCCACTCGTCTCTGAAATGCATTGCTGGAGAAGAAATAAACCTCACTATAAGGAGGGCAGGAAAAGGTGTCAATACAAAAGAGCTTGAGGAGCATGGGGAGAGAGGGGGAGGAAAAATGGTTTTTAAAATTTTCTCTCCTGCTGCATTTTTGAAATGTAGCACATAATTTTATGGTAGTAATGTTCTTGTTGCCATGCTGGTGTAAAGAGACAGAAGAGAAAGCATGTTGAGAAAGGCAATGTCTCTCATTAGAGCAACTGATATAAGTGGGGGAAAAAAAGGAAGCAAAATCTTCTTGTTTTCCTTGTATTCAAGTCAAGCTGTTTAATAAAAACTAATTCCAATGCCACATCAAGTAATTTCTGTTTAGAGGATAACTAAACTGCACATAATGCTGATATATTAAACAATTTGCAGAGGAAGAATATCTAAGACACTTTCTCATTAATACTACTCTACATCTTGCATCAGGTTGGACAGATTAAATGCAATTTGCACCATTGTTCAAGTTTATTTTTCATTGTGATATTATTAGTGTAAGCAAGAATCTGAACCTTTGCTCTTAAACTACTCCTGAAGGTGGATTAGAGACTAAAATGTGGAACTGATACTACACATTTATTGCCTCCTCTAATAAATTTTCCTCTCATTTATGAGTATGAACATGTGTGTAAATGTATTGGCATCACAGGTGCATAGGCGGACCAGGAGAATCTGTTTTAACATTGCTATGTGGTATGTTTGTTCATCATGTGTACACATAAAGCTTTTCTCCTCCTTGATTACAACAAGGACATTAGATTGACCCATCATTATCTTTAACATTTTGACTGCATGTTGCATTTTCAAATTAGACCCCTTTAGAAGAAAGCATGGAAAAAAAGGAGGCCTTTCAACTTGTGGTTGGGGTATTTTCCAGAATATTATTTAAATCCTTTTTGTAACTTGAACTTGTGCTGCCCAATTGTTCACTGCAGTTGGTATTCCCAAATGCACATGCAGCCCATGTGAGCAGCAGGTTTTTTTCTGCCATTTCCTGGGAATTGTTTTATACACCTGAGTCACCAGAAATGACTGAGATAGATCAAAGTAGGGCAAGAGTGAGGTCATCGGCTTGGGTGTCTGCTCTCCTGCGTCTTAATATAATATGATGATGCAGTGAAACAACATGTTACTGTGACGGGATACATCAAAAGAATGAGAAATCTGTTTTCAGGGAGATGATGTCACCAGAAGAGCTTAGGCATGGCCAAGTGCATGTATATACATGGAGCTACCTGAAGAAATGTCCATGGCTGTCTATAAATGACATCCTGCTGACCTGCCTGTGATGGAGGACCATCATCAGATGGACTTTTTATTTACTTGGGAGAATGAGCAATATCTCCTTTTTTTTTTTTTTTTTCTTCTCCTATTCTTCATTCAAACTAAGGCATTTGTAAACAAGGAGCAAACTCAGACCAGATGGGATCTTACTTTTCATAATGCAAAGACCAAATTGTTATTTAATCCTTCCAAACTGATTTAATATGTCAGGCATCTCTTCTCTTGCTAGTGGTAGGAACTGAAGAATTTGGAGGTTTACCACGCCATCCCAGAACACAGACTGGCTTATCTCTCAGTTCTTATAACTTCTTTCACAAGCACAAAGATGAAGCCACAGGTCAATCAAATTTTGGGCATTAGAAGTCTTTCGTAGAAGGCGTGTGCCTTTACTTTCCTATCCTCCTGCAAGGCATCTCTACATTTTAGAAAAAAATAGAAAAAATGGTGACATTATGATCCCTTCCTCTAGTTCTTCAGAATTACTTTTTTTTAAATGCTGCAACGCCTGCACTTCTGAGATGCTTCGCTAACATTTTCCTTTTTATCCTTAATTTCTGAAATGGATCTGATGAAAACAGATAGCTGGTTTTTTTTTCAGGCAATATTTACTTAAATTATGTCATACAGTCTATATTTAAATTTTTCTTCCAGAAGAAAATATTGTTGCAGACTGTATCTACATGTAGATAAGGTGTCTTTGTATTTAGATTTATTGTTCCTATAGCTAGTTATTCTTATATTTTTCCACATTGTTTTTGATACTTAATTTTCTTTTTATTAGATTTTTTAACATATTTTTCATGCATGACTGTGGCTTCCTCTGTAAGCTTTTAATATAGAAAGGAAGCTTATTTTACAACAAATTAGCTAATTTCGCAAAACAAAAGGGAAAAAAACCCCAAAATATTAAGGTGGGCCCAAGGTCTAAAATTTGCCTATAAATGCAATCTAGCTCTTACACAGACTCATAGTTTTAACTGAAGAATAGATCCACTGAAATCTAGGACAGGGGAACTGTATTTAGAACAGTTTTTAAGCATTGTTGTGACCAGCTGGGGTTGTAACAAGTTTGGTGTTCAAGCACAACACAACTGTGAAGTGATTTTATTCCTTATGCCTTCTCTCAGTTGGACAAAATATAGTCAAAGCAGTTTGCAGGAGAAGGATGCTGTGAGACACCTAGCTGGGCACCCAGCTTGAGACCTGGGTGCAGCCAACATCAGTCAGATTGCTTTCTTGCTTTCCTTCTCCTCCAGAATTAAACCAAAACTCACAGAGTCAGAAAATGATTAACACATTTGGAGCTTGGGAGCATAAGGGCTGACTCATTCTTTGTGATTTAGAACGCAAGAGATGTACCCAGCTAGATTTTTCAAGGACATGCCAGGCATGAAGGGTTGCCATGCTCCAAACTTCCTCATGGCATTATATGAAAGTCTGTGCAATTCCTTGAAGAAAAATATTCACAGAGGTCACAGTAGTTTGCTTTAGCAGCTGAAACCTGCTTGCTGTCCTCTAAAAACTTGCATTTGGAGGAGAGTTTTTTGATAATTATCTAAATGAGGTATGGAAAGTTCACAGGCTGTTCATAGATAAACAGTGAGGACAGATGGGTACAGAGATTAATCCAAAGGTGTGATCTGATGAGAAAGTGAAAGGCAAGAGTTTTCTATAGATTTCAGACCCCAAAGTTGTCCTTTATCTTTCTTCCAGAAGGAGTTGTCATCTCGTGGAAAAGTAATAAAAAATTAACATTTAAATTAACAATTAAATTTTCTCTCAACATCCTATAATCCTAAGGTACCTGTCACCTGAATGCTGCACAGATCTACTTGAGCCCTGTGTTTTTAAAATACTTATTTATTTTATTGCTGCTAACCTCCTTCAGTTAGTTTGCAGGGCCAGCTGGATTATTGCCCTTGTAGAACAACAGAGTTGCTAATTTAATTCCACTCCAAACTTTTCCATATACACATATGCCAATATGCTTACGTGGGAGGACACCTTTTTACCTTTCAGGTTTCTCATCAAATGTAATAATTGACCTATTTTCCTGACATGGAAAAGTTGAATCCATATAGTTCCCATCTGATTCATTCTGTGCCTGCCATTTCTTCTGATTTAAAGAAAGTTTGCTGTAACAGAACTAATGCAATTTTTTTTTGCCTTTTGATAAATACCATAATCCTCTATTTTCAGAATACAACTTTCAGATCTGCAGACTTCATGCTCGAGTAAGAAACTTATTTTTCTATTACTTTTGTTTATGTGTTTTCCCCATGTTTTTTTCTCTGCCGTGATTATTGCAAGCAGTGCTAGTCTCACACTGAGGTTTTAAAAAAATTTAAAACACCAATCAACTGAAATCGCTAGTAAAGAAATAAAAAATAAAATCAGCAATTTTTTGATACAGTTTAGAATTTTTGGCTGCAGAAATTTTGTATTCAGGAGTTATAAAAGTTTTTAACTTGATTTCAATGCATTCAGTTAGTTCTTCTCAAAGAATAATTCAAACAGCATTAGAAACTAGTTGGAAGCTTGAAAAAAACTTGGTTTTCTCTTTAAGTTATAATGCATACAGGAGATATGAAATTTAGTGAAAACAATGTCTGTTTAAGGAAATATGTTTTTCCCTTCTACATATCCATTGAGTTAAACACAGATTTATTTACTGAGAGCTATCTTAAATTTTTTTTCCCTTCAATTGTAAAGATTTTGTGAGGTGTTTATAAATATTTTCTAACACAAATACCACAACAAAAATAGTATTCACCTAATGAAAAGGGCTTATACCACACACCATATTCTAACATTCTGAAATATAAGGAAAAGATGAAGTTAAATTATATTAAACTAAAAACCTGGCTAATTGAATGGGCAAATATATAAAATATCTATCTTATTAGCAACAAATACACAAAATGAGCAGCTTACCTAGTAGGATGTATTTAGTTACACATTTTACAGCTTACTAACCAATCAAAAAAAAAGGAAAGCTTTCTAAAGGGCACAAAAAGGACAAATTCGAACAAAAGCAGAAGATAACTTAAACCAAGTTAACCTCCTTGAAGATTTAAATCATGATTAAAACAAATAATTTAAATCCTCAGGAATTAGATCAATGAAAGCTTTGGGTTTGTAAACTTTTCACACATATCACAGTGAGACGCCTGCAATACCAGTGATGGTTAATCACAACTGCTCTCACTTTGGAGCTCTCTCCTGGTAATCAAGCTTGACAGGCACGCTGTCAGCCACATGGTTTAGCTCTGGGCCACAGCTGGATTTCACCCATAGGGTTTCAGGAATGTGCAATCCCAGAGGTTTTCAAGCTGTGACCCACTTCAGGGTGATGGGTGACACAAGGCTGGGAGCAGCATTGCTACCATGGCTGCTGGTACCCAGAGAGACCTCTGCCTTTAGAGAGCCCTAAAATCACTCTCAGATGACAGTGGCCAGCCCCCAGCACCCAGAGCAGAGAAATAAGACAAAATAATTTTCTCCCAGTGTCTGAAGTGACCAGTCTTACAAAGATGACCATGATCTTCAGGTTCAGAGCTTTTGGTTGGACCGCTCATGCTTCTTGCAGGGAGGACATCCCTGTCCATTCCTGCCCAGGATTTCCTCATAACTGGAAGGCAAGTATCACAGAAAACATTAACCAGCTTTTGGTTGGACAATAACTAACCAGTATTCAACCTTTCTCAAATATTTCTGCCTCAAAGAGAGCTGCTACAATGGCTGCATCAAGGGATCTTGGAGGTAATGGCATCTCCAGATTCTGTTCCTTTCCTTCTCTTTTGTTTCAAGCCAGCCACTCCGCTGCAGGTTGAATTTCTCCAGCAAAGAGTGAGACCTGCCTATAATAAAGTAAACCATGGAGTAGTTCTAGTGGAGATACAGAAACAATTTCCTTGATGCTGTAGATGTGTAATCTCCAATGCAGTGATGATGAGCCCTCTGGAATTTCCTTTTTACTGTAAACCCACTACTTTTAGTTCATTGCCTGTTTTGTTGGGCTTGAAAACTGAGTAAGAATACAGTCCAGATCTCACAAAAGCCTCTAGTCATTGGGCAGGTTTGATAGCTGAATATACAAATAGAAGAAGTCTGTCTGGTTTTATTTCTGGTAGATGAAGTCACTTTTTGAAAAATTGGATCTATAAAACTGCAGGGCATGATACAATGATAATAAATGCATAGAAGCTTTCATATTTATTAATTGCACATATTATAAGATAGAAACTAGCCAGAGTAGTTTTCTAAATTGGGATCAAGATTTTTTAAAGTAGCAGCTCTTTCAGCTGCAGATCCTCATACAAAACCCACCAGCAAAGTTTCTGACCATCAAGAATAAGTATTTGAGACAAGGTAACGAGACTATAATGTGAAGTGCACAGCTGCTTTAAATTACCTTGTTCATATTGACAAAGATGGACCAAAAAAAAAAAAAAANGTGACACTTCTAAAGTCTTTTCCCAAACCAGTCAATGAAGAAGAACTTCTAGAGATCACTTGCCTGGAAATTACATGCAAGTTTCCGTTTGCTGTTCTGAAACATGAATGATAAATGGCAGAAAACTGCTCTTATTCCTAGCTCAGAAATTAGAAACTGAGGCACTGAAAGTTTATGTAGCCTCTTTAGACCTGCCAAAGGACTTGGGAATACAACTCTTGTCCTTGCTATCAAGATCGTCCATTAATTTTCCAGAAGTGGGAGATGTTACTGTGATGACTATATTATTTCCTTTAGAGTGAAAGGCAAGTCTTTTCCCACACAATTTTCTTGATATTGATTGTTAAATTCCTTCTTGTGGCTGTCAACAGGGCATTTAAAAACTGAAATATATAAAGGAAAATCTATGCCACGTGGCAAATATAAAAAGCAACGGTTCTAAGGATTCATGCAAATATTAAAATGTACCTCCTACAGTTAACCCAGTGTTATTCATGGTTTCTGTTACACTGCCCAGAGGTATTTCATTGTTTCCTTCAAAAAGGATATTTGAACTTTTACTTTTACTTTTATCCTAGTAATTAGTCATGACTGACATTTAGAGACATGCAGAGCAAGATACCCCAACACATTTTGTTTGACGGTCCTTGAATTAGGCTCAGTGCTAAAAGAAAACATTTCCCTGCACTCCTCCCCTGTATTTTTAAATGAATGTCATCCAAATGGCATTGCCACTCAAATCTTACAGCAAAATTCCTCACATGCTGATAGTGCAATGTGGGAATCTCTAAAATTGTCCCCTGTAGGTTCGAATTCAGCCCTGAAGGTTCACTTGAGTTTAATTTCACTAATCGCACGGGGACAGTTATTTTTTGCTCTTGCTCAGCTTCTCTTTCACTTGCAAGCACGCACACACACACACACACACACACACACACACAGACACACACATACACTCACTCAGGCTGCATCCCTCCCTTTCTGTTGCACTTAAGTCCAGATTTGCTCTGACCATTCCCTCTCACAAGCAGAGAGCGACACAGCACCACAGTGCCTAAAGACCATAGGTGGGTCCTTCGCTTCAAGCCAATTTATTCACATTTGCGATGGTAAGATTGATTTTTATCCTGCATTTCTGAGTTTATTTAACTGATTTCAGAAATTGCCACAGAGGTGGGGGCAGAGATCATCTTCAAGGTTGTTGTCATCCGGAATTTTATGTCCTTCATTTTCTTTCACTCTGTATGCCTGTCACATCGGCTTAACTGTGAGTAGCGTACTAGCCAGTACCTCTGGCATACTGTATATTAATAGAATATTGATATAGCCCAAATACTGTTGTGGGATTCATCATTTGGTAAATCCTCTGCCGTCTGCAGTTTTACAGAGCTGTTTAATTAGCAATTTTACAACCTCCTATTCTCTCATTAAATTAATTAATAATTAAGTTCAAATATAGGCATCTTTAATGTCATAATTATATTTCAGTTTTATGGTCACCAGAGTTTAGCTCATTAGGCAAGGTAGTCATAAACCATAGCTCTATTTAGGGGCTGAGGCACTGATGCTCAGGTAGTTTGCTTCTGCGTGGTCTTTTTTATCCTTCTCACTTTCTCCTCTTCTTCCCCTGTCTCCCCCCCTCTTCCCCCTGATTCTCCTGCTCCCCTCTCTCTCATTGCTCTCTGCTAACATTGGCATTTTTTTTTTCCTGTGGCAGCTCTTTCTCATTCATATGTCATGTTAAAAAAAATCGCTGTCACACACCCTCACAACCCTCCCCTCCCTATTACTTCCTCTGTGATGCTGTGCAGCAATGCTGGCCTGCTGTGGGTTCCACTTCCTTGCAAGACCTAGGGACCATAACCTCCACTGCTGGGCACCCAGCAGTAGCGAATTTTGTGTAGCATCCTACCAGGGACATTGTATTCCTTTTTGACTGTGAGATATACCAAGCCATGGGATGTAGTAATGACATTTCACACTGTATGATATGTTGTGCATTGTTTTATATGTAGTGGATTTATTTCAGTCATTATCACTGATTAAACCGGCTTAGTTGAAAAGGCAAAGCAAAACTTGGCTTTGAAATTGTTCTTATTTAATTTTGTTTGTGCTCACATAACCCAGGACAGCACTAATTATCTCTTTAGTGTAGCTCATATTTCTAATGTAATTCATATGTAAATTGTAATTTAAATCATATGGGAATGTTTGTGTTCCTTGCATATTCTCAGTAAAGAGCACAAACAGTGAATTAAAACTGTTTGGAAATGAAAACTTTATGTTGCCTTTTTTGAACTGTCTTTGATTTCTTCTGGCTTGCTGTTTCTCTCATGAATCATGATTCAATTGGATGGCTAAGGCCAATGCATTTAGTCTCCTCTCTATTTACGCAGCTTGCTCGATGGCCTGTTTTTTTCTTCTGAATTTGGAAGGCGGGGAGAGCTTTCTGCCTGCTCACTATCTTTGAGATAAAAGCATCATAAGATGGCTATTATTATTAATAAATAATATTTATTATGACTAGAGAGCCTATGAGCATGGATTGCCATAATATGTGCCGTTTTGCTACTCAAACAGAGCTATGCCAGGATATTCTTTCTGGTAGCATATCCAAATGATATTAGGTTAAAATTTTAATCCCAACCCAAACTTTCCATCTAATAACCTTAACTTTTTTTTTTTTTTCTTAATGAAATGTATGCAATATTACTGTCCTCTCTAGAAGCTGCTGCTGTCCAAAATGAAGTGGTATTTTGCCAGAGCAAGTCAAAATCTATTCGTGTGAGTAGAGCACAGGACAGTTAATGTTGTCCCCAAACTTCTGAAGTTTCAGGACAGGTTTGCTTGCTGGGTGCTGTGGCACACTCTAACACCAAACACAGAACTAAGGTTGGTGCCAGGTAGCTGAGTGTGAAAGCCTGTAGAGCACCTGTGGGTAGCAGGTGCAACTGTGCTACCAGCTCCTGTGGAAGAGAAGATGAAGCAAAAGACCTGAAGGAAACAGGAAGGGTAAAAGTTCCATTGGAGGAATAAATAGACCTAAAGAGCTAGCAAGTTAGGGAATGATGATGCCAACTACACCGTTCTTTGCCAGAACTGCCCTTTACCTTTCCTGGACAAAACAAACTCACCACATTAGGGAGATAATTAATGCCTGTTTCCCATCCTGCCAGCACAGATCATTGCCCAGCCCATGCCAAATGAAGTTGTCTGAGCTGTACAGACAGACAGATGTACAGGCCCAATGTCATGCCTTTGCCCCAGCAGACTGACCTGACCTGCCACTGGCCACACAAGAGTGTGTTTGCAGTGCTTCCCTGGATTTGGTGGAGGAGGCTCATGACATGATGGTCCTAGAAGCGTCTTCCCATGGACAACTGCTGCCCAGGCTGGTAGGCAAACCCTTCAAAAGGGAAAAATCCTGAACTCCCTGCCAGTCTCTCTGTTGTTCGTGCATGAACTGCTGTGGCCAGAGAGGTAAGGCTTTGAGGACACATATTTGTGTGCTAGTCCCTGCTGCTGTGATGCCGAGCCCTGGGACAGGTGACCCTGCTCACTGGTGGGAAACATTGCATGTGCCAAGAAGGAGGCAGAGGGGTCACACCAGTGAAGAGGCACACCTGTTTTGTAATGTCCAATCTCTCCATCAGGAAAAGTGCTCCCTAATTTACAGTTATCATCTTTCTCAGGCTTTGGGAACCCCTTCCAGATAAGCTCAGCCTGTCGAGGTGCAGCTGCAGGGTGCTGTGTAGCACAGCTGAGCAGACCGTGAGCAAGGCAAGCTAGAAGGACCACTGATCTGGTTTGGCTGTGACCACAGAGCCCTCCAGGAGCCAGGTGTCCTCCTGGCAGGGAGGGACATTGCCATATTTAGGGCAAACATTTGAAGCACACGTGCACACACACACACACCCGCACACACACTCCCCGTGACGACACCAGAGCTGTCCGAAACTATTTTCAATAATTGATTTGCTGTTTAATTGAACATCATGACTGACTAACATAGCTCATTACTTTACTCATTAGTTAATTATCGAAGAAAGTAGGACAAGTCAATAAAATGAAAGGCTGTAAATTCCAATACTAATTAGCACCATTTCCTCAGAGACATATTTAAGGGCAGATTGGCTACCGAAATGTCCCTGGACCTTGTAGATGAAGGGAAAGGGTAGACTTACCATAAATCTAGATTACCGGCAAGCAAGGCTCCTCAGCAGTAAGTAGTCAAGTACACAAGTGCTGAGCTACCACCAGGCACCCTATTTGAACTGGAATATTGGAACACAAACAGCAGAGAAATTCCTATTTTTAAAGGAAAAGAGGGGGGTGGGGGTGGTGAGGGAGGGAGTGCTCACACACCAGAGAGGATCCATATCTAAAATAAATTATGCAAACTGAACTACTTCTGCAGAGCACATTTGCTTTCCTAAGCTCTCTTTCTTGGTCTTTTTACAAGCATATACTTATCCCCTTTTTTTGGCAGTCCAAATCCTACTCTAAACATCAGAACATCACTTCAGAAGTGGACATATTTTTAATGTGAGGATTCTTATTTATAGCTCTTATTTGTATTTTGGTTTTTTGTTGAGCTTTTTTTGGGTTTTTTTGGTTTTGTTTTTTTTTAATAAACTATACTAGTAACGGAAATTATATTCTCTTATTATTGCTTTGTATTATCTTCATATTGTCTGTCTTGTCTATTATCTCAAAATTATGTTTTGTATTCTTTTTAATTTAAAGCAGTTCTGATATACCATCTCAGGCAGAATTTAATGGGTCCAGCAAAGCCTTAAATGAGCCAAAAAGTGGTTTGAAACAAAGAAAGGTTCAAAGAAGACTGGGAGAAAAGTAGACTAAGAGAATGCATGTATGTGCATGCACGTTTGCCTGCATGGCATGTAATTTATACGTGCATGAGCACGTATATATGTATATATACACATGTACAGATACGTATAATACTTAAATAATAAGCATGTGTCCATATCCAAAAAATGCAGACACATACATACACACTGAAATATGCTTATATAGGGTTCTTATTGCTCAGTGTGTGGAAACTATCAAATTCCTTGAGTTCTGAAGTTTAAAAGTCCCCAGGCCTTTCTGTCTTCCTTTTAAAAACTGATACAAGAGGATGCAGACTATGGAAAGGTTCTGTTGATATACTGGTACACTGTTCAATATTTTGTCTTAATTTTTATAAACAACTGAAGGTTCAAGACAAATATATTTCCTTAATTACTTTTATTTGGAGGCATATCCTCTGTGTCTTCCTCTCAGCAAATATCCACTTGTGAAAAATTAATTTCCAGTTAGGTGAATGGAAATGGAGATCAAAAGCATTACCTGAGCTCAACTTAAGGAAAGAAATCATCCTAAGAATAGCTCTTGGTCTGGAGCTTTAAATATTCAGCATTTCTAAAAATATATTAATGGATTAATGTAAAAAAAAGCTAACAAATGTCTGTTACTTAACTTACTATATTTTATGCCTGCAGTTCTGATTATTAAACCACAAGTTCAGATTTATTTTCAAGTTTTTTAAAGAGTACCTTGCCAAAGATTTCCAAAGATTGCATGATTTTTTTAATCAACAGTTTTAAGAATTTGACTTCTAGTGCTAATACGGCAAGACTGAAATTTATATTTAGGGAAGAGGGGGGAAATGTGGTTGTCTTGCTTAACAGAACGGTCCTGGAAGGAATAATGAAAGGAATATTCTCTATTTCTTCTGGTAAAATAAAATTTTTAAAAAGTGGTATTTTATTATCCATGTTTGGGAGAGAATATTAATTTGAGATGTTCTCTTTGCATTAGTGAAGGAATAAGAAAAACACCACTATGAAAAAACTGACCTGGGAAGAAACAGAGAGGAAAAGATTTCCCCCATCAGATGTTCATTCAACACAGGCTAAAGCACAAGGTATATACAGCATACACAAGCACTGCACACTTCCTAGGAGTTGGAAATTATAAAGGAGAATATTCAGAAAACCAGGAGCTGTGATCTCTCTCTTATTTCCAGACAGTGCCAAGCACTCTTTTATCCTGATAATTTCTTTTTTTTTTTTTTTAGTGGTTCTGGTTAGATCGTGCTGGATCCCGGGTTATGCTTGAACACCTTGGCTACAGGGCCTTGGGAAGAGGTCCCAGACTGAGCAGCCAGCATGCTCATCCTGCAAGAGCTCCATATGTGTTATAACTATGGTAATGGGGAGAAGGCTGTGAGAGGACCCCACCTCGAGATTTACGTCATGCTTTAGGGCCACAGTGGCTCTAAATGTACACACATATGCAATTTTTTCATTTTACACTGTCATTTGTCACACATAGTATAATGTGCATAGATAATATAGGGTAATTCTCATTTGCATTTTCAACTTTTCTTTGTCTGTTTTCAAACACTCCAAAATTGGAGGTAGAAGTTGATTACTGAGTGCAATACCTGGCGTACTCTGAGCCAATCGATGCAAGACGTGCAGACTGGAAGTGCTCCTATGAATTTTCAGAGGTCCTCTTTCTGAGATGGGGCCCCCAGGCCCCTGCAGCCTTTAATGAGCTGAAACTGGAGTGAAGCTGTCAGCTCTTGCTTGTATTCTGTCAGCTTCAGGACCACTTAGAGCATCCCTGTGCACATTTAGCAGTCAATCTGCGGGCAAGCTTTTGATTTTGCAGGAAACTTTCTAAGGTTCCACTTTTCAACACTTTTCCACTTTTTGCTAAGTTATAAGTGAGGAAAATGGAGAAAAGCATCCTACAATCAAACTCTTGTTTTATGGAGAAAGCCAGCTGTTATCTTTTCTTTAGCAGGATGATGAATTGGCTCAGTTCAAGGTGATATCCCAGTGGGTGCAAGGCAGAGCAGGGGTTATCAAGTGATGGTGACACCTCTCCTCCTCTGTCAGTCAAACAGTGCTAGCTGTCCTGCAGAACTGCAGGAGCCTGCCATGATGAGGGGTATTGTCATAGAAATTATTAACACTGAAATATTTGTTCAGCTCTGATATGTTTATAAGTTTCCCATTAAGAATTCAAATTTGAAGATATTTTCCAGCTGCAAAAACTTCCCCAAACACCCTTCCCCTAAGTTACCTCTGATGTGGCTTCAACAACATACAAGTGTTAAGTGTCACTGTCTGGGATGAGTGACTTCAAGCAAATCTATTCCTATATCTTTTAAAATACCAAATGTATTTTAGAATAAAGCAATGTCCCAGACATAAACCAGAATTCTTTTTATGTGTGAATTATTTGAAGACTTTTCCCTTATCCCTTTCCTTTCTGATGCCTGGTGACTTTTTTTTTTTTTTGGAGTAGTTTTGTGGGCTAAACCTATTATTTGCTAATTAAAGGTCCTTCCTTCTTCTCTTGGGAGTTTAAAGTCTCTACTATTATTTCTTCACAAAGCTTGTTCCTACAATATCTCTGCTGTAAATGCAGCTGAATCTTTCCTAATGATGCTAAAAATAAGGCCATGGCACATCTGAGCAGTCTGGAAGGGTACAGGGAGAAGGAGGACAGACACAGTTTCTTCACAAGTCGGATCAGTCTCTAGCCTTCCGTTTCCCCACAATTCCCATGGTGATGTTATTGCAAGAGGAAAATTATTGTGTCATTGCAACACTGAGCTCCAATAACCACGCTGATCCCTGGGGACTCTGCCATTTGCTGCCACACAACACGGAAAATTTCCCAAATAGGCTCCTTCCCTAACCCTGTTACAAACACTGTCTTCCCAAGCAGAGGGCAGAAACTTCTTTGAGGATACTCTAAGAGTTAGGAGACCTCAGAAGACAGTTTTGGGTCCCTTCAATGCCATTCCTGTAAAATGGTAATGAAAGCACTTCTGGTCTCCTAAAGGCACCGTATGAAGATTATGGCAACCTCATCCAGAGAGAAATTAGGAAATTAATTCTAAATTAATTAGAAGTTAAATTAAGCATTGGATTAATTAATATGTATGTAGCACCACTATGTAACTATTTATTGCTACTAGTATGAGTGTTGTTGGTATCACTTTTACTAATTTTTTTTTCTAGTTACTGTAGCACTTAGAAGCCCTGACTACAGATAAGACCACTGTTGTACCAGCAAAACTGAACAAAACATGGTCCCCTTCCCAAAGGGTGAAAGACCAATGGCTGTACTTATGGGAGCCATACTGGTCTTATACAATACAGAGAGTGCCTAGTGAAATCTGGAAGATTATTTAAAGGAAAAAAAAATCGTTCATTAATATTTTTTCTGGTAGAAGTTAGTTGCCTAACATGCATTAAAACCCAGGCCAGTATAAGGCCACTGCAGCTGTTGAAAAAGAACATACGCATATACTGGCAGACTTAATAAACTGAAACAGAAGGTACAGCTGTAGGAAAAAAACACTAGCAACAAACTTTTGCAGACTTCAATGAAGAAACCTTTTCAGACATCTTTAAAAAAGAAAAAGTTTCACACAATGTCAGCCTATCCATTTTGCCAAAAAGTCAAAGTAAAGCCGCCTATCTCTATTACACATTAAGCAAGAAACAGACAAATGAGGAAATTAATTAATGTTTAGGAGTATATATATTTGAAGAATCCTTCTTTTCTGCAGCTGACATTCGTCAAATTCTCACTACCTCTCCAACTCAATTCTCTCCTTCAATTAACCAATAAGTCAATTTGTTCCTTCTCCATCAGAAAAATCCCCTGCTCAGCAAAAAATGCATAACTTCACTATCAGATCAATTCATCTTTCCCTCTCACTGCTCAATCGATAATCTCTGCATGTCCTAAACAACAAGCAGGTCACTGGAAGAAACCCGCCTAGGAAGCTTCTTTCCTATCATTTGGCATGCTACCTACATATGGTTGGCTTGCTGGGCCCTTCCTGAGCAAATGAACATGGCAAACAGTCAAAATAATACTGTAGAGGATTGGATTTTAAGACAACAGAAAGATCTGAACTGAGCTTATATGTCCAATAATGTGTGCAGCTCATTGGCTAACTAGTGGAATTGTATGTTAAACCTGAAGTGCATGCAAAATTTCACAATATAAAAATCAAATGAAAATTAAGGATGTGAAGAAAAACTGTACAATTTTTAGGCAACATAAAGCTTTTACAAACCATTCTATACCACTGAACTGTTCTGACTGGATTTGATAAAAGTAATGAGAGTTACCATTCTCATTCAGTAGCTTTCTTAATCTGTTTTGCCATTATCTGATAATCTCAGTGTAGTTGTTCAAGTTAGTCTTGGGCAAAAATTTCCAGCTGAATGTTTTATTTAGGGAATAATGCAAATTTGGGACAAGACAAACTATTCATAAACTCGTGCTGACTTTGTTAGTAGGTCACCTGAAACTAAAAAGAAAGGAAATCACAAAAGTCAAACCTCCCCTTTCCCCTCATTTTAAACAATGTTTCCAGTTATTGCCTCAAACTGATTCTTTTCCATTCTAGGGAAAACCAGGTCTCAATTTAACCCACTTAAATGCTTTCTGAGCAACTATGTCTTATAGATGCCAAAATTTCCCTAAAACCACCCAGGGAGCTCTGGTCTCCTTTGGGAGCCCTGATGTTTTTTGATTGCCTTGCAGCTGAGAACATCATTTGCGTCAAAGAGCTCCTGGTGCAAAGACTCCTCCCTGCAAAGATGTAGTGTCTTCATTTTCACACCGACAGTACCTTTGCAATGAGGTGGGAGATCCCACAGCACCTAGAGTTAAATTCTCTGGAGGATAGGGGGAACCTTATTGCTCTCTACAACTACCCAAAAGGAGGTTGCAGCAAGGTGGGGGCTGGTATCTTCTCTCAGATAACAAGTGACAGGATGAGGGCAAATGGCCTCAAGCTTCACCAAGGGAGGCTTAGAATGGATATTATGGACATTTTTTTTTTTCAGTGAAGGGGTGGTCAGGCACAGAAACAAGCTGATCAGGGAAGTGGTGGTATTGCCATCCTTGGAAGTGTTCAAAAGATGTGTGGATGTGGTACTTAGAGATATGGTTGAGGAGTGAATGCGATGGCGCTGAGTTAACATTAGACTTGAAAATCTTTTCCAACTTAGGAATTCTATGATTCTGGAAAAGAGGTGGAGATTACTATTGTAAAAGATGCTACAAAACACACAAACAGAAGCTCCTTCAACTGAGAAGCTAGAAAAAGATACAGCTTCTTTAAAACAAAAGGATCTTCACTTTTGAGACCACTAAAGTCTATGAGTATATCCACTGCCTCATGGGTCAGGCACGACAAGTTACGAACAGGATAACATCAGTATGGTGACCTTTGTGGTGACATTAGTGAATGGGGCTCCACAGGGCTCCATCCTCAACCCTGTGCTCTTCAACATCTTAATAAATGACTTGGATGCAGGACTGGAAGGGACACTGAACAAATGGTACAGATGATACGAAACTGAGAGGAGCTGTTGGCTCCCTTGAAGGCGGAGAGGCCCTGCAGAGAGACTTTGACAAATGGGCAAATCCCTAGCCACATGAAGTTCAACATGGGAAAGTGCTGGATTCTGCACCTGGGACAGGACAGCCCTGGATGTACAGACAGACTGGGGAATGAGAGGTTGGAAAGGAGCCCCATGGAAAGGGACCTGGGGGTCCTGGTCAGTGGCAAGTTGAACACGAGTCAGCAGTGCCCTGGCAGCCAGGAGGGCCAACTCTGTCCTGGGGGCATCAGGCACAGCATGGCCAGGGGGGCAAGGGAGGGGATTGTCCTGCTCTGCTCTGCACTGGGTTGCTAAGGAGGGCAACATTCATGACAAAGAGTCTTGAGGCAAAGCCGTGTGAGGAGCAGCTGAGGTCACTTGGTCTGTTCAGCCTGGAGGAGACTGAGGGGAGACATCATCACAGTCTACAATTTCTTATGAGGGGAAGAGGAGGGGCAGGTACCAATCCCTTCACTCTGGTGACCAGAGAGGTGACAGGATTCAAGGGAATGGCCTGAAGTTGTGTCAAGGAAGGGTTAGGCTGGACATAAGAAAAAGATTTCCCCAGAGGGTGGCTGAGCACTGGAACAGGCTCCCCAGGGAAGTGGTCACAGCACCAAGCCTGACAGAGTTCAAGAAGATTTTGGACAATGCTCTTGGGCACATGGTGTGATTCTTGGGGAGAGTGCTGTGCAGGACCAGGAGCTGGATTCGATGATCTTTGTGGATTCCTTCCAGATCAGCATATTCTATAATTCTGTGATTCTGTGATTCAGTGATTCAGTAATAAGTGGAACTGCTGGACACCCTGAAATACATAACATATACACATGTATTTCACATTATGTGGTTCATACTGTGAACATGTACACATTGAGTCTCATTTGAGGCTGATATTATATAGATGCGAATTTCTTTTGGATCACAGCTGATTATGTGTACCTTAGAACTTCATCAGAGGGAAATAATCTTTCCTTGAGCTGCCCTGGGTTGAATAAAGAGTTTTCACAGTGTCACCCCATGGCTGTAAGAGCTGTATGGTGAGGAGGGAGGGGAGAACCAATCTGTGCAAAAGGTTATGGAGGGGAGAGAAGATCGCAGGACACAGATTGCTTCTGCCACACTCTTTGTGATCATCACCCAGTGGCTGTCCCTTAACCTGGGAGGAGAGAGGGACAATAGAGAGGATGCAAGATCTCTTTTTAACTAAGCAGTTTACTTGTACATGGTGTGGTAGCAGGGAACAATGGCCATACATCACTTGACCAGAAAGACATTTTAACACCGTTGCCCCCGAAATCCTTATTTTTGTTATCCACAGGACTTATCTGAATCTTCACTCCCCTTCTCCTCCATCCCCACCCCTTCCAGCTCCCAGTAGCCTGCCTGCTCCTGGTCCCACAGAGGAGGCGGCAGAAGGCTGGCCTTATTTACCTTAGCCGTTTCTCCGTGTAATCTGGGTAATCATGTGGCTAATCGGCAGCGCGGAGGAGCCCCCCACGCCGCAATGCACAATGCCAACCTATTTATATTTCATACAATGGGGTATTTAAGTCATCCCATGGCTTGCCAAAGTGATTGCCCTCCCTTTGTTCTGATGTTTTCGGCAGGGGTCTCCAGGCCTACTCCTCCTTTCACACCAGCATATGTCCTAACTCTTGCCTGCTGCAGCTGGGCAAGGGCGGTTGTTTTTGTTTTGTTCTACAAAATCAACGAATCGATTATGGTGGTGTGAAATGTGGGTTAAAACAGTGCCCACATGTATGCATACATTAGCCATTTGCTACATTGCAACTTCACAGCAAGGTGACTGATGAGGCAATAGTGCTCATGCTCTTCCATTTTGAATGGGCAATCTGTTAAGCATAAAAGGAAATAATAAATAAAAGTCTGACTGAACATACTGTTAGAAAAATGGCACACTGTGCTATATCAAAGTGAAATTAAAAGTACCTCTTCCCCAATGTACTGTGACTGTAAAGACAGATCAAATTTATCTTGTAACAGAAGATTATGGGGTCTACCTGTATGGATATAGAATATTAAAGTCAGACCATATTTCAGCAATAAAGATATTCACCTTTATATACTGCCTATCTCACATTTGGCATGTAGTGAACTCAACAGACTCACAACTTATAGGATCTGATCTCGCCTTTGAACAAAAAAGCCCACAGTAAACTCCTGCAGTTCAGGATTTACCTCTCATAAGAGTGTGTTGACATGTGGATAGGAATTGGCAAGGAGATAGTGCCTTCATCCCCTAGGCTGGACCATCAGCTCTCTTCCATCCCTGGCTTGCAATGGCAAAAAGTCTGTTCTCTCCAGAAACTCTTTTGCAGCTTCTACAAAACAGACCTTGTGACTCCATTTCTCTCCCAAGGTGTAAGGAAATGACACATCACAGCAACTGCCTTAAAATTAATACTGCGAGCTTAGGCTAAGGTCTGGAACAGAAATTACTTCTTTGTTTTTATGAATAACCCTAAATGCATTATAAAGTCATTTAGGTAATTAAAAAGAAATGCCGTATGACATGCTAGAAGATGTCATTCATTCCTGGTTCAAGTTCATGCTACTTCATGGATGTGCTACTGGTGCTGAAACATGTCAGTCATGACTTGTCTCATGAATGCCTGAGCCATGTTCCTTGGTTTGCATTAAGCATGGGGAAGTTCACACTTGTGCTCTGCATTACAGTCAGTTTTCATTTTTTGCTCCTCAAATTCAGGAAAAAACTAGTTTTGAGCCAATTTTCCACACAAAGCTAAGCTTTCTATAAAGAGTTAATTAATTAGCACACGCACAATATTTTACAGACTTATGAATAGTACTATATGGTGTAAAGTACACAATAGGAAAAATTTGTACAGCGTGGTCAGCTAGTTTTTGAATGCTTAGCTATAAAGTTAGAATCCAGGAAATTCAAAATCTTGAGGGAAAGAGTGGGCACAACACCGACATATTTTAAATTTCATTTTGATTATCAAAGAAGTTACAGCATCTTGATTCAAAATACAACTTTCTGATGTCAGAATTTTGAAACCTCTTTATTTCTCCCCACACATACACACAAATCACAAAATAACTAAAACAAATAAAGCTTCTCAGGACTAAACTTTCAAGGCAGAATCTCGCATCAGAATGTGCAGCAGCAAATTCTCTGTACATCTCCCACTGAAGTCAAGCAGATTTTGTTCAAATTACCAGCAATAGAATTTATACTGCTTGAAAATGGTTGTAATGCATCTAAATTTGCAAATGGTTACCTCCCCTTACACCCAAACAGCAGGCAGCACTATAAATGTGTTAATCCCAGCACAATGTATTCCCACATCTCCCTGTATCAAATCATTCTAAAGGGTTTTCAATATACAAGTTAATTAGCTACAACGAAGCAGCAGAGTAACATCTAATGAAGACCGAGGCTTAAAATACCATAAATGGCCTCTTGTACCCTTTTCCCCATCTTTAATATCAACATATTCTTTTGAAATAGGTTATAGATATAGTTCAAGTATAATTTAACAAGAGTTAGGTGAAAAGGATTATTTTAAATAAATGTTAAACATTGTGGTCATTTTAAAATATGTATTTTCAACAGCATCTGCTAGAACACCATTTCTGTATTAGCACCTAAAAATGCTATTACCATACATTATCTATCTATCTATCTATCTATCTATCTATCTATCTATCTATCTATCTATCTATCTATCTATCTATCTATCTATCTATCTGTATGTCTGTGTGTCTATATATCCACTTGTCATGCTGAGCAAGAAGGAGACACCATTTTTATACACTCTAAGTTCATACTCTCTTTCTCATTTTTTAAAACAATCACTGCATGGAAAAGCAGTTGCCAACATTCTACACACAAAAAGAATTAAATCGCTATAAAACTAACCACACAAAATTAAAATTATATGAACACAAATGTCTGCAACATACAACTTGCAGAGATAAGTTCAAAAACAACATGGGAATAAACTTAATTACCTAAGAAATATCTGCTACTTTCAGAAAACACAAAGATGCATGTTTCTCATTTAAATAAGAAATTAAAACCCCTAATTAATTAAATTAACGTCCTGATCCTGACTGGAAGTGGAAGTCAATGAGAGTTTATCCATGTGAATCTCAAAGCTGGAGAGGGACTGAACACGCCCTTTTACTGTCTATCGAGGGTGATACTAGTCTTGTAATCCCACCACTTCATTAGCACCTTTCCAACGCATTATCTTTGCCCCAATCCTTCTGTCACTTAGGGGATTCAGGGTCATTAGAGCATTGAAGGGTCGATGTTATTGCCACGAAGGTGTGAATTGATCACTAAGATGACAACTGGTGACAAGTATACTTTATTAGTCTGCTACTTTGCCTCTTAATTGCTACTGATTAGCTTGTCTGTTAAAAAGGAGATTTGGACTCCTGCCATTGCCAAAGATTACGCTGCTTTCTCATAGGACCACTCCTAAAGGAGCCCATTTAGACGTAGTATATTTCCCCTAATCAATGGAGCTATTTATGTGAGTAAATACAAGATAGGTCCTGGGCCCTTAAACTCACCCGTTATATTTTGTTTAGCTTTTGATTGAGATAATTTCTCTGTTAAAAAAAAAAATCAAGAATTTATGATTGCTTTTTTACCTTTCCAAAGTCATGAATATTTTTTCCCAAAAGTCCTATTTTAGACATGGCTGTGGTCACTATTTGCATAGATTTCCCAGAGGAAGAGCTGGCTCTCCAAACATCATATTGCATTTAAACCATACATTAAGAGAAAATATTTAAAACAAACAAAAAAAAAAAAAAACCCCAGAAACAATCAATCAAACCCAAAAAACCAACCAAAATGCTGCATCTTGCCAGATTTCACATACTTCAAATCTTAATTTTTGTTGACCAAAAGAATTACACTTATTATTTAGTTTTACAGAACTCCTTGTTTAAAAAAGGGAAAAGAAAAGAAAAGAAAAGAAAAGAAAAGAAAAGAAAAGAAAAGAAAAGAAAAGAAAAGAAAAGAAAAGAAAAGAAAAGAAAAGAAAAGAAAAGAAAAGAAAAGAAAAGAAAAGAAAAAAAGAAAAGAAAAGAAAAAAGCCTTTTCAAACTAGACAGCTAGGATAGTACACAAATCTTAATGCAACATAAATGTACTATCATACTTGCTCAATGCTGACAATCTTTGGATTATTGGTGATTTTGTTTCAAATCTGGGTAAACATTTCTATAAGAGATCTTTCTCAGCAGAAAGGGAAAATGAATGCAGAATTCTAAAAACTCTCTGTTCTCCTTTTTGATATTGATTAAAAAATAACAAGGACAACAAAAAGAACACTACTCCCAGATCTTCTATTCCAACTCCAAAACCTTCATAAATATTGGTCTCTGTATAACATTCCCAAACCCAAGTGCTAAACCTAACTGGTAGAAAAAAAGGACTTTAACAAATGTCTAATCTTGGATTTTGTATTAGAGACATTATAATTTGACTCTAGGTGCTCTGGATGAATATTTGACCTTCCTGAGTCATCTAAGTATCCCAGGTTATTTAACAGGATCAGTACTTCACATCCTAATTTTTAAGGATGACACATCTCCCATGAAGAAAAATTGCTACATAAAACTCAGATTGCCTCTTTGACTTTAATTGTGGTTAAAAGAAAACTTCAATCAGCTTATAAAACAATCTGATTCTTCCCTTCCTCTTCTAACCATGCCTACATAAAACTTTTGCAGAAGCACTTGGTTTGTATTAAAAAAAGCTGGAAGATGGGAGCCTTTAATTATTTTTTTATTTGATTTCACTAGAGAAAAATAACAAATACCTAAGGTATTAGTTGTCCAAGAGTGCTTTTACATGCATGGTCTTGCTGAAGAAAAAGTTATTTTGTTTTACCTCCTCCATATAAAGCTCCTGACTAGAGTTTTGTTTGTCTCTGGTCCTACAGTCTTCAAAAAGAGAACCTGGTCTTCATATTTGGATGGAAGTCCCTATAGATCCCATTTTAAACTACAGCTACTTTAACTTCACTAGTTTGGGTTTGAAACTTTCTAAATTTAACTCAGGCACAGCTCATATGTGGTCAACATCATTTCAGTCTGAGCGACTCACCTCAGTTTTCATTAACCAATATCTTAACAACCTGGCTTACGTGAAAAAAACTGGCCTGTGTGGAAGTAATCCCTATACCAACTGCAAGAGCTTTGGGGTTGATGAGCAAGAGGTTTGGGAGACAGAGCATGTCTGTGAAGGAAGTGGGAGAAAGTGAGCACTGTCAAGGTCACTCCTGAAACCAATGTTAACGCTTGCTTTACACACGCACCCTGCTCCCACAAACGTAGCCTTAGGGAATACCTGTTACCTGGCAGCATTTCTGGAAACGATCACACCTGGATATCCATGCCTGAAGACGACTGCTAGGAAACAGTTGCCACAGGGAAGGCACTGAGGCAGACTGGTGCAGTGAGATGAAACTGAGGTCTTTCCTTACCGTCACCACACTGATGACTCAAAATTCAGTTTCTGTGGAGCATAATTACCTTCCTGCAATACAAAACCAGTGAGCAGCCCTTCCTGGAAGGAGCGTGGCTGAATAACCATAATCTGCTCCTTATGATTTAGGTCATCTAGTTTTTGGTTAAAAAAAAAAAAAAAGTCAGGTAAGTGATACCTGTGTGTCTGAATGGTTTTTTCCAGAGATTTGAGTTCTTTCTATTTTGCCTTAGAAAACATGGACTCTCTGTAGCACAGCCTTTAAGCTTTAGTAGAATTAAGTGTCAGAGAGCAATTCCTGTGGTTGAGCCACCCTATGCTGTTGAGTTCTTTGCCCCAGAACTCCTCACAGATCAGAAAAGTATTATCCTCTTGTGGAAATTTCCACTCTATTGAAATCTAAAAAGTACATAATTATGTCTTGCAAAAAAAAAAAAATCACAGAAACATCTTTAAGGAAATTTCTATCAAAGAAGGTAGACCTTATACCTTACATGATATGAGAAAACAGCAGCCCAGAAAAAAAGATGCTGAACACTCTGGAGAGGGGAAACTATGTGTACTGTAGTGGCTAACTGTGCTAACTTGATGGCCCAGACAGGATGGCATTGTGGAGAAGAAAATAAGTGATATTAACTCTGCATCTGGTAATGAGAAAAGTGCTACTAGAATATACTTTGATTTGCATACATAAAAAATTAGTCAAATAATTGGAAAAATTTAGAAGCATCACACAAAGAAAGGACTGAAAAATAAGACCAAAAAATGGGAGAAGACTGTAAATTTCTTTTGGAGGAAAAGATCTAGTATCAAAGGGGAAATTAGGACGTCCTGGCTAAAGCTGGGAATAGTTGTACTTGGAGCTGAAGAAGAGAATATATTTATCAGGACGGTATATATTCCTTTATGATGGCTGAACTGTTCAATACCAGCTGATCCACTCTCACAGGCAGAGCTGACCAATTTTCTGAGAGATTTGCTCTTTCAAGCAGAGCATCAGCAGACGATAATGCACCAGGGCCATCTCCAGGGTCCCTGTGGCAGAGGCCGTATCCGATGACAGCAGTGATCAGATCTAGAATTAGCATCTCTAGATGAAATATCCTTAACACTACACATTTACTTCCACTGCAGGAATAGTTCTGGGGTTTCTTCCCTCCTGTATTCTTGGCTCCCCAGCTTATTGTTCCAGTGTACAACAACCAGGCACAACACAGCTACTACATATCCAAGGCCCTGTCACGTGAAGCCCTACTAAATGAGCCTAAGGATGCCACAGAACACATTCACAAAGAAATTAAGGTAGTCTTTTCTTAAAGAATATGTTGGTATTATGTATTGGTGTTAGCAGGACTTGCAGTTCAAGAGATAGCTGTTTGGATAGGTAAAACACATGAAGTCCTGGTCAGATTGATAGATTAGCTCAGAGCTCTGGCATTTGGATTAAAGCAATATAGAAATGAATCTTATATCTGACGTTTAAAACACTTTCAAAGGGAACCTTTTCCACTGCCTGCACTTTCTTAAATCACAGCAGAAAGAACTGCCATGGCAGAACACTGTGAGAAATTACTGTCCAACTGCTTCTCTGTTTTCCCATGTTATGACTGAAGACATTAGTCCCTGAATCATTTTACATCCAGGTATTATGTGCAACAACACTGTGTGTAATAAACAGACAATACAACAGAAAGAAAATTTGAAAATTCATTTCTCCTTTCTTTTAGACAACATCTAGAATATAAATGTGGCAGCTCCAGTTGAAAGAGAAAAAAAGAAGAAAAGAAAGGCTGTTTCGAGGGCCATGACTAAAAACTTTAGATTTATATAGTCTGACTCCTATTTCCCGCACGACCTTGGCAAAGTCACTTATTGTAGCACTTTCAGAAACGGATGCTATTTCCTCAGGCTTTCATTCTACTTCTCATCTCCAGAGTATATGACTGTTTTGCATGTACAACCAATAGCAGAAGTAAAAGTCTCAGGGGACTTTATGGAGTCTCTGGATCTTGATTCTTTCAGAGCTGTTTGATGTAACATACATACAGCATGATTTGTTAGCTGTTCCAGGACTTCTCCAACAAAAATTTGGGTTTACAGACTGCCAGAGTTTTTGAAGCCCAGTTGAAGACAGGTAAGTCATCCAGATTAAGTCAGTAACAGACATAGTAGTTCTAAAATATCAAATGGTTTCCCAGCTAATTTCTTCCCATCATATGACATAAAACATTTAGTGACTGAAGGACACAAAGCTGAAAAGTGGGTGTTTCATCTCTCCATTATTTCTTAGCTCTCAAATTGGGGCTCTAGCTATTTATGAATGGTTGAGGCAGAAGAAGTAAAGATATAACCACTGAACAAGATGAAGAACTTCATACTTGGTGGAAGTAAAGTGACATGCTTTCTGCATATGCTTTATATATGAAGGGCTTTGTAGGTTTGCTAGCAATTTACATTGATTTATAAGAAACATCCTCTCAAACACAGATATTAAGATTAAATTGGCAATTGCAACCTCCCAGTCCTGCAGTGTTAAATAAATAGTACATATTTTAGGGCTGGAACAATCAATCCTGACAGAAAGGACTATATCTACTACAAATTCAAACAGACCAAAGTTCTGCTAATCTGCTAAATTCATTGTTGTAGGATATTTAAGTACACTGCATACATCCTCTTTATTGTCACCAATCTCTCTCTTGCTCATGGTCAGGCTGAGGAGGATATCAACTTTCACAATCTTAGGAAATTGCATTTTGGTGAATATTCAGACAAGTTTGGCAGAGCATGGAAAGTTAAAATGCTCTAACAGACCTTGGAAAAACATCAGACTCTCTATTGATGTTCATCCCACCAACTTTAGAAAATCTCTTATTCTTTTCTCAGGACAATTTCAGTAATGCCACTTAGACTTCTCACTGAAATTTTCCATGGATGAGCTCTACATTTTACTGTGCCCACACCAAATATAATTTCTCATTGCCATGGCTTGAACTTTTATTTCCATCTTCTTCATTTCTGTTGTGTGCACATCAAGCATTCATTAGCTAACGTTTTTTCCCTTCGTTTTTTTTCTTTTTAGGAAGAATACATGTAAGCATGTCATCACTTAAATGCTCTACGTAGTTCTTTTAAGAGGTTCTATTCAGTCAAAACTATGTCTAGGTGAACATAACCCTTGCTTTACATGCCACATCATAAAAACAGCTTAGCTTTTCTGAGCATTCTGGTCATAAGATTTCCTAATGAAAGTTGAATATGGTACCAAACTTGTGATGAACCTATTCGTTAGTTTCTTTGAACAGCTCTAACCATCAGTAATAGGACAGGGGACTGTCCACCACTCTTACCAGCAAAACTCCACAGAGACAATAATCAGCAAAGAAAAGACAGTGCTCACATTTGTTTCGGTAGTTAAACCGAAAAAAACTGGAGTGAAAGTCATCCACATAGTTGACTATAATATTGCACACCTGTAGTGAAATACTGGCAAGAAACTGCATCAGTCACTGTACTTGCACTGATTGCTTTTTACACTTTTGGTACATCTAGTTGTACCAAGATTAACCAATAAAATTAATTAAAGCAGATGAATAAACCATTATGCAGGTATGATATACAAAAAATTAAAATATTGGGGGAGGCAAAAAACACCACCTGGAAAACAACACAAACCTACAACAGCAAGATCTGAAAAACATCAAAAGAACTACCTGTGGCATTCACTTGAGATTCCCTCAAAATATGATGAAAGGTATCACTGTTTGTAAAAAATAGTAATAAAAAAGATACTCGGTTCCAATAGCTTTCTTAACTGCAACCTTCTAATATTTTGGAAACAAAGAAACTGCAGTACACTAAATGTTCGAGATGAATGTGAACACAAACTTTCTAACACCTCAGTAAATACTTGAAAGAGAGCATTACTCTAATATCTGTAAATCAGGGCGCTTCAAATTAACCCCACATTCATTAAAAACCTTGCTGACTTTATGTTTTTGTTATCATTCTGACACAAGCCTGAGAACAAAAGTGCTTAACAATTCCAGTCAAATAGGATCAGGACATTAATTCTTGTTTGGATGCAAAAGCAACATAAATCATCTGTTCCAGGCTAACAATTTAAAGAGTGCAGAGCGCATTATGTTAAATAAAGTATTAACACTGAGTTAAGAACACCTATTAAGGGACTTTGAGAGTTCTGGCTCACATTACCTTACACCATTTTTTTAAATAACCTTATTCCAGCTTTTGAATCCCATAACTATTCCGAAACACTTTTGACAGAAAACTCCAGTTTCTAACCATATGTAGCTGTAAGACATGAGAACTCCTTCGGTTAAATTCTTATTTTTGTTATCAGCCTGACCCACATTAATGACTTTTAGATTTACATATATATATATATATGACTTTGTAATTGCAAAATGATTAAATAAGGTGTACTTGATAATCTAAATTTCTGAGGTTTTTGAAACAAACTGCTGAAATAGAGAAAAAAATCAACTTTTATTTTTGTGTGCACATATATGCGTCCACATGTATATACACACATTAGTACATACTTGTGTGTGCCTTCATCCAGTCATTTAGCAGAATGACTTCTTCCCAGTCACTTTCAAAGTCTGTAGATCATCTGTCTGAGGCTCTTCTGTCATGGTCTTGGTTTTCTTTCCAAGACATTTTCTCTTAGTCTATTCCTAATTTCAGGGGATGTACCAGATCTGCTGTTGTGCAGACACACGTACTAGATGTCTCCACAGAACTCATTGAGAGCTTTAGATGCTGAGAGTGTAAGAATTCCTCAGCAGTGGGGCTGATGTGGCAGCAGGAGGGAATGGTGGGTGATGCATTCATTAACGTATGCATTGGCTTGGCTTGTATATCAGGTCAGACAGGTCATACCCATCACTCATTCTGAACAGAAGAGATACTGCTACCCTAATTGCTTTGCTCCAAGGTTTTTTTTCATAGCCTCCTTTAACAAAGTTTTGTTTTCCTCCGTGACACCTGTGATCTCTTTGAGTCAAAGAGGCAGGATTGTGCATGTATGACATATCTAGAGGGCATATGGTAACTATATTTGTTTATATAAATACTTATCTACAGAGAGAGATAGCTCTCCAATATTACAGATAATTGATGTTTAGCTGGAAATCGGAGAAAGCTTTGGAAATTTTTCCAGTTGCAGAATGTTCAGATGGTCTAAATTCGGTAGTATGGAACAAACCTAACCAAAATAAATTTATGTAGCCATCAGAGATGGCAAATAACAACTTTAAAAATGACGTCTTACTGTACTCCTTGGCCCTTCAGTACACTAAAGATAGGGACAAACTGGAGAGGGTCTTGCAGAAGAGACTCTCCTGTTTGGATGGGCCAAAGATTGGAGCTCTACAGGAGACTTGGACTGGACGACCTCCTAAATTCCTTCCAGACACCATTATTCTATTACTCTGACAGTCTTTCCAGTACATCTCTTCATTAAAAATTATTTGAAATATAACTGGAACAATATAAAGAGAAAAAAGGTCTCAGGGAGTCTTCTGGTCTGTTCCATTTCCACCTTTTGGCCAGATTTTCCATCAGACATAACTCCATAAAGCTTTAAGCTAGCTACGAATGTAGCACCCACCTCTATTGGATTTAAGTACATTTGTCACAGAAATTGATTGGAACAATTAGCTGAATAAATAGATATAACATATCTTTCAGTGCCATAAAAGTGACATGACTGCAGGTAAATCATACGAATAATTACAACCAGGAGCCCAGGTTTTCCAATCACTTTTCACACATACTTTGAACTGCAGGGCCTTCTGGTGACTGATTTACCTCTTTTTGTAGAGAAATTAAAGAACAGATTTGCAGTGATGGTCAGGCTGCAAGGTACCAGTGAATTAACAGCAAAAATAAACATGACATTTTAAGAAACATTTAATTTTGCTTCATCTTTGTAACGTCTCACAAGTATTACTATAAATACAGTGTCAAGAGAATGAATTTTTATGTCTACAGCTGAGATTAATTCATTCATGAAATGAAAATACTTTTGTGAAACAAATAAACCTTTCTTCAGGCAGAAGTGAAAGTAGTTTATAAAATCTTACCCAATCAGAGAAAATAAGAAAACTGCATGATTGAGATGACTGTTCTGATAGATTGTATGAACTATTTAATTTTTAAAGGAACTTTCCAAGCAGAGAATCTGTGGGAAAATCAAATATGGACACTGTTTTCATGACATGAAACTGAAATAGTTTCATTTAACATTTTAGACATAAAATTCCATTTTAGGAAAAAAAAAAGCTCAGTTCTATTGGAACCGTCCAGTGTCAATTTAAAACAAAAACTCAAATGGTCAAGAAAAATAAATGGAACAGAGACAATGTGAAATTTTTACCCTTTTTAGTAAATAGCTCGCTCAGCTTTAAAGCTGGGAAGATGCTGAAAATGTCTGGATATACTTTTAAATACATGTAAAGAAATTGTTTTCAAGGAAATTCATCTGACTTCCCAACGAGCTTTACATTTCACAGAAATATTTAAGTTTCTACAAAGTAAAATTTACACTGAACAGGCTAATTTTTACTGAGAAAAAGAGGACTACATTTTCCGAAAATAAAAAACTGTTATTATAGACAGATTATCCATCTAAATAATTTGCCAAAGGGGTTCTGTCTCTTACATCCTGTAGTAATTTAATTTTTGATTTTGGTTTTTTGACCTCAACATTTTCTTCTTTAAATACACGTAAACATGTGTGTATATCTGTGTCTTGTTCACTCTCTTTTCATATATTTTATGTTTGTTCATAGAGGAACAAATCTGAGACTATCTCCAATAGACAGAAAAATTTGGTATGACTGTTTTGACTGACCTTTTCCTTCTCCCATTTTAGCTTGTTTTATTTCCGATTAACACAATTATTTCCCAATTCATCATAATTATTTTTGACCTTGAGTTTTCTACCAATTTTGTTAAGGCCTGAACTGTACAAGTCCTGACTCTGTGAGCATGAGCCAGCATGTTCTCTTGTGCAGAGTGTTATCAAACAGAAGGTTTAGGGAACATCAGGGTAGGGCTTTTGCACCTTTCCTCTTTCATCTGAAAATTACTATCGTGGAACATCGCTGAACCTCTGCTTTGAAGAGCCCAAGGGAGAACATGAATATTTTTATTTCAGAACTCAATCTCAGCTTGGCCAAGTAATCCAGAAGTGTGCCCCCATCACTGCTGGTTTCAGTCCGTCTGAACAGGATCTTCCCCTAGCTGTGTTGAAAGTCCCAGTTGTGAGCAAATCCATTTGGAAATGCCAGGGGAAGTAAGAGACAAAAAAGGGTTTCTGCATTTGTCCGGTCATTATTACACCAGACTATGAACTAATGTTACTGATTCAAAATGCTTTCAGACACTCAGTTTATATAAACATGCAAAGTTTGGTGGAGTACCTAAGTATTGTCAGCCTGGAAAAATAGTGAGGATTCACATGCTGGGTCACTAGCTCCAGCTTCCATCCACGTTCCTGTCAGGCCCTCAGCTTCTGGGTGAAACCAGAGCAAGTTGCCAAGAGCAACGTACAAGAGATAGCTAAATGTTTTCCAGCCTGAGGAAAAATCCAGTTCAGATGGGTACACGCTGAAATTTGGACCACAGTGCAGATCTGAGTTTTTGTTGTCTGGTCTCTGTCTGCATGAAACACATGAAGAATTCAGATTCTTACTTGCATTTGCCAAAACAATGCTAATATTGAGTCAAAGAAGAACAATTTAAAATAAGCATCACTGAATCTTGGTCTAAACTGGGAAAAAAACCCAAATAAGTAAAAAACCAGTAAAACTAATCGTAAAGCAGATGGATAGAGTTACTTGAGCAGCGCAACGTTTCAATACTAAGCACAAAAATTGCAGGCCTCCTTTAGCTTCCAGAACTTATTCATTGGGCCCATCTATTCTCTTTGATTTCACATGCCTAACACTAGTCCTTGGAGACAGGGAACTTCTTTTAGTCATACAGACTTCTGTAGACTTAAAGCGCAGTTCTTCTTCTCAATGAATCCTACATGTTAGTGTAAGAGACCAATACGCTCCAATGCCATGGAGCCCCAAGGGGGTGAACAAACATGTCCCTCCCAGACCCTTCAAGTCACCACAGACTTGACTATGACACAGAGATAACAACATGGCAATTAAGCTCCTTTTTGCTATGTGGAGTTGAAACTACTGTTTAAAAAAAGATAAATAGGGCAGAATGGAGAAGAAAGTAACACCATTTTTTTTTGCAGAGATGAGAATTTTCAACACATTTGCATTTCTGTGCTTCAACAGACACATCCATGCTAGTTTCCTTCTTTGTAAAATAATACCACATAATATTCTCAGTTTGGGTTGCTTGCTGACACAGGAAGAGAAGGAGCTAGGGCCTTTCTGAGAGTCTGCTCATAAAAGGTGTTTATTCTGTATATTGCATCAGTTTTCCACTGGGGATGTTTTTGTTCTCAGCATTCCTCTCCCTGAACCAATTTGGAATCAATGCCTGATCTTCTGCCTCTCTTGCAGCTTGCCTTCAGAGTGTTCTCCTTAAGGAAATTATGCATGGAAATTCCTTTGTAGGAGCTTTTACTGAAACCACAAGTGTGTATCTGAAATATATACTACTGAAAAATTTTGCCCAAAGCTTTGTCTTGGCTATATAAAGAAATTATAGGTGTGGACCAATTTTTGAATTAGCATGAAAACTGCTTTTATGTGCATATGAGAAAGGCCTTTTGAAACATCTTGCCAAAGGCTTTTTTGTCTTCTGGTTGTTATAAGAAAACATGGTTGCCCAAAAGAAAAAACCTGATCATGGTTCCACCTTAATCAGATTCATGATCGTGTCCTAATGCAATTTGTCCTAATCCATTTCTAAGGAAGACAACCATTTATGATTTGGAAAGATGTGTGGGAATAAATGTGGCTATATGGAAATCCCCTGAGTCCTTTATTTACTATATTTTACCAGTTCATAAAAAAAACTAATTACATTTTAGAGAAGAAGGCATTATAAATGCGATGTATATTCTAATACAAAACCCCTCTACCCGGGTGTCCTACAATCAAACTGTGCTCAGTTTGCAGTCTCACAGTGCATTTTATATCTCTGTGGCTGGCTTTAGAATAATGATGCCATGCTTAACACATTATAATACTGATCACACATTTCAGCACATAGCTGAAAGTGGTGTTATGCTTGTTTTGTTTGGGGAAAGAATGCCTTCTGCTTAGTATGGCAGCAAATTGTCCTTGCAGCAAAAGAGATAATTACTTGATACCTACAGAAAAAATTACTTAATACTTGTCAAATATCTGTACATTCATGCACACACACACACTCACATATATTTATTTAATTAAAATTATATACTTCAGAGAAGGAAGAGACAGTTCAGTGTGTTCAGGAATATGTTTAGACATACCTACCCCAACACATACACATCAGGAAGTGAAGGGTGGGATGGGAAAGAATACAAGAAAACACTTAAGAGAAGATTTACTTTCTACATATGAGTTATCCCATTGGAATTGTGTGAATAAAGTTAACCATAACTGTCTGAGAACTGGGGTCCTAAAATAATACAGAGGAGTTCCAAATGCAAAACGGTCTAGGTTTATTTGCACTGAAATTCTTTCATGTACTATTTCCCTCCATACACACACATTAAAATATTATAAATATTATTGTTAAGAAAAATTTTGCTATAAACATTACTGACTATAATAAATGCCATAAACCTGGGGCAGGTCAGCAGTGTAAATAATCAGAGTCTTTCTATTTACCCATTTGTAATAAATAGGAGATCACGTAACTCATGAAATTATAATTATCCAACATTTCATCATTTGTTTTTTACTTGAAAAGTTTGGGAAAGAATGTTTTTGTTTTGCACGCTTGCATCTGTGGATGATCATTTGTTCTTTAGCTAGTGGAAACTGAGGTCCCAATTCAAAGCCTATCATCAGCCATAACCTTTTGTATCAGGTGACTGGTTTCACATACTGGAAAAGTTGTGCTGATGAAGAAACTACAGTTTTACATGGGCCCAATAAAGGACTTTTTTTTGTTTGTTTACCTGATGAAAAATAGCCCTCCATCAAAGTTAAAGTTTCATTTTATAAAGGACTGCAAGATAGAAAAAGTTGACTCAGTTCCAACCTGGAGCTAAACTTAAATTGTGGAAAGAATAGTGAAGGAAAATTCCATTACTTGTTCAAAACACATTGATCTTGTTTTGCGCAGCTATAATGTTAAATAAGACAAATGAAAATAAAATAAACTGAAAAGCTGACAAAAATTAAAAATCTTTTTGAATCCCACAATATCAAAGCAAAATTTCAATATGAAATTATTTTTAGGATTTTCTGAATAAAAGCTGTGTTGGAAAGAGTTTTAATTTTCATAAATCAGCATATTGAAAAGCAGAGTTTCTTCAAAGTGTCTAAAGAAAATAGAAAATTAAGTCCTTTTTCATAAGACAGAATGTTAAGTTTTCCTTTTCTGTTTTAATTACTTACTGAAATTTATCCCCTTTAAGTTCTAATGATTCTCTATACAGTGCACCATAAGACTAAAAAAAATTGATGGACTCCTTGAAACCTTCTAGTTACCATCAGTATAAATTTTGGCATTCAGAAAAGTTCATGCCTTAGCAGTATCAACAGTCAGAGACTCAAGAAAAACTTCAAGTGTAAAAAAGGTGCATTATAAGAGCAACTTTACTGGTAAAACAAAAGGACTAAGTTTAGATGCCTTCTGATGCATAAGCAGGATTTGAAATAATTCATAACAACTGTGTGAAATTTAGTTTCCAAGAAAGTACAATCTCCAACATGTTTACAGTTGAATAAGAGACATAATAGATTTTTGTTTCAGTACACTGCACCAATAAATCTGCAAACTGAAGTCCTACTTAATGTATGAATCAAACATTGCAGCAACTAAATCCATCTCCTTTTGAATTACTGCATACACAAAATTCAAAGTGCTCTCCTTTGATTTTTGTTGCTGTTATCACCTTGGTTTGTTGTGAGATTTCACTTTTTTTTTTTTTTTTTCACATTGGACCTTGCTTGTCTTTGAAGAATCATTTCTCCTCATGTATTTGGCTTCAGTGTTTGGCATATGTTTCTTACACACATAGCACACCACATGTAGGCCTGGACACCATCCTTGGTCTAGACAATAAACTTTGCACTGGGCAAACTTTTCACTCATTATGACAAAAAGCAACTTTTTAATGTTGAAGAATATTACAACTAGTACAGAGTTGGTGTATTCTGAGCAGACAGGCAATGAGTATTCAAAACTAGCAAATCTAATCTGAAAGGAAAATAAACTTGAGAAATTTTGGAGTGAAAGGTTGTCAAAAAATGGACATTCAACACTTTCTGAAATACTGTCTTCTTTACACTTGATACCCAAAAAAGGCCCAGGTACCTAAAAATATTTTTTCTTACATTTATTTTTAATATTTAATTTTAGATTTATTAAATCTGAAAGTTGCAGACATAGTTTTTGCAAGCTCAGCATGCTCAACAAGTAACTTTGAGTACTTTTAACAAGACAAGACTGATTTTCCTATTGGGAAGATTAATTTCTCATTGCTGTTGTTGTATAAGTACAGGCCTGTTTTCCTTTGTAATAAATAAAGCTGAAGTCAACACATGTAACCACCGGTACAATACGTGCATGTTGTGCAACTTGCCCTGACTCAAATCTGTTTAATGGTTTTCCACTGAAAATTCAACATCTGCCAACACCACACAAATCTTGATAACTGATGTCATCATGAACCCATTAAGCCTTGGTTTTTAACATGTTAGGAAAACAAAGGGTTTATGGAAGACTGCTAACAGAGGGCTAAGTCCTGGAGCCCTTATTCAACAGTAGGAATTGTTCTTTAAGTAAGGTGTGAGTAAGAACCTCTTAAGTCTGGCAGAATGTAAGCAAGCTCTTGTTCCACATTAAATTTAATTAACCAAGCCATTCATGAAAATGACACCGTAAGATATGAAACCTGTCACTGCAAATCACCTTTCGTCACTGAGGCTAGTTTGGGAATGCATGTCCTGCCACACCAGCTACTAGCTTTGATGTGTCACAGCTGTGATACTGCAGCAAGGAAAAGCTATTTAAACAGAGGGGGAGCTTTGGAGGAGTTAGGCGTTTTCCCCTAAGAATCTGAAACTTCTCAGCAGAGGCCATCCAGAGATACACACTGAATAAAAAGGTCTTCATACTAAAATCTCATAGTATGCCTGCAGGTCCCTGTAGCAGTAGCTAAGGGAAAAGCTGTGTAGTGTTGAAAGAGTAAGGAGCATCTATCCCGATAAAGGAGGAATCCTAAGTTATCTCTAACATCCATGCACCTGTAAAATGGATAGTGCCTATCCAGCAGTTTGTTTCCTGGGCACAGGGGTGGTTAATCAAAGTTACAGCATAAGACTCGTGGGGGAGGGAAAGTCATTTAATTAATGTGCCAGATATCCTTGCCAAAGCTTTTGCCAAGATTAAGTTCAGATTGTAAAGAAATCTCCTAGAGAAGGATAATTCTCAACACCTGCGGGCACTTTTATTAGCTGCCTGCACAGAATAGAAAACCTTATGTTAAAGCATTTTGTCTCTGCTCTACCAAACTGACCTCACATGCTTTTATCTGGACATAACCATAAGCAGATTTTAAAGCAGGCTACAGACGAGTTTGCTAATGGGCAAGTGTTCTGTGGCAAATCGACTTGAATAAAGTAACCTGAGTATGGAAGCAATCATATAAAGCTGTTCAAAAGGGGACAACGTCAAAACAAGGGTAGGTTTGGGTGCACAGAGGAGGAAGAAAGTGAGAGAGATCACTGGGATCTTTAAGACATCCAGAGAAGGCACCCACCTAATGCAGTGCTGTCCTTGATCCAGGTCCAGACCACCTGGGCAGAACCTTGGCTTTGTTAAGTGGAATAGAAAAATTCCTGAAGACCTTTAAATCTTTTTCTCCTGACAAAATTTCAGCAGTGTTTTTTGTTTGTTTGTTTTGGAGTTTCTGGTCTGTGTTTGTTTATCTGTTGTTGCTTTGGGGGGATTTTGTTTCTTTCTTTCTTTTTTTTTTTCCAGAGGCAGTTGATTCTACAACATTGCAGAACAAGGTTCAAAAGTTGAATGCATAGCCACAATGCTTCTAAGGAAACAAAACCTCAGTAAATACCTGATGTGTTTAAAAACATATTACAATAAATCTAGGAAATTATTATGTTTCGGTACTGCATAATATAACTCCTCACTAAAAGAAATTCAAGTGAATTTAAGGTATGCTTTTTCTGTATTTGGTTGTGAAATAATTTGTTTTTATCTGAAAGGAACAGTTACAACTGTCTGGTGGAGGCTTATGAAATTGTTATTCACTCTTTATCCAGCGATATGTACTTTTCAGCTCATATAAACACATGGACACGTGCACAGACGTGCAACGCAATTTCTGCAATGATTTGTGGCAGCAAAACATGAGTTGTCAAATGTTCATCGTTCCACACGCTTTAAACAGTTTCTCTTTAATTCATTTTATCCATTTAAATTTTATTTTTCTGTGGTTCAAAACACTCCTACCTTTTTCCTAGATAGAAGAACAGCAAGAAGGCTCTGATTTCCATTCTTTTAGTGCTAACAAAATGAAAGTACTGGCAATTATACAAAACATCTGTGACTTTGGAAAATATAGTGAAAAACTTTTGATTTTTCAAGAAATAATCTTGAAACATTGTCCTGAGCTTTGGTGGTTGCATTACTGCTCTGGTTGCATTTTCTTGTTCCTATCTCAGTTTCACCAGAATTCTTTAAAAGAAAATGTTAATGACAATTCACAGCCCTAATTTCTGGTTAGATCCACCCCTCCTCACTCAGGCTAACCAGTACCTTATTCGGCAAGAGCCTAAGTCACCTAAATGAGTGATTATCATAATAATGAATAAATAACCAGGTATATCAGAAAACTGCAGTGACTCTAAACTTTAACTAATTTCTCCTCACATTTTTTCCCAGCAAACATCACAAAAACAGTGAATCACTCCAACTATCGCCTGCCTTTACCTGAGGTGGGGTAATTTATGACTCTTAACCACTTACTGTGCAGGCAGTGTTGCATGTTATAAAGTGCTGCCTGATGTAAGAAGAACAGAATTGTGACAGAGCCCTGCCATTTGCAGGCATTTGCAAAGGAGTTGCAGAATCAGATGCTCATATCATGATCCTAAAATTCAGGAGGAAAGGCCACCCCACAGCCTCTGAGAGTATTTGCCACTGATCTAATGGTTCACAGGCTGAAGCAATGCCTGGGCAAATAAAATATATTAGTCCAAAGCTGATATTGATTTTAACTTTCAGGAAGATGAATATAGTCTTAATTTCAACTAAATGTGCACACTTTAAACACTATAAATCTCTAACTATTATTAGCTTTTAAAAAGCAGATAATGAAAGAAATCAAGTGCAGTGGGATATTCCTGAAAGTGTTCATGCTTGTCCAGGAAGGTAAAAGTGCTGCTAGGGCTCTGGGCCACAAGGAAAACAGCGTTCCAGCTCTCTCCACAATCCAAATTCAAGATGATGGCCTTCTCCTGACATTATATTACAGCTTACAATTGTTTTAAACCTATCCCTAGGATTTTACTTTGAAAACAATTCTGTGTATGCATATGAAAGAGTACAAATATTGATCACAAACACTGAACTGAATACCTAATGCACCATTTTCAGTACAATAAATATCAAAGACAGCTGTGCAGATATCTGTTAGCATTGTTGATACAGATTTCTCTAGATAAGACCTAACTGTTCATCTTATTACAAACAATGGAATATAAAATGATGCAGAGAGCTGTAAAACGTAACACACTTTTGTGTTCTGTGGAATTTGCTTGGGCCCCAGCCCTAAAGAGTACATTCATCAGAGTTTTACACCTGACTAGTTTCACCAGTTGAGAGAGGGTTACTCATGCATATCGTGTTAAATGTGAAAATAAGTGCCTGCAGGATCTTAAGGAGCAACACAGGCACTGAAAAGACAGCATAATCTTGATGGGCAAATCACAGAAATATTCCTCCATGAAAATAAAATAAAAAAATAAATAAATAAAAAAGTGAGCCTGCCATAATAGCTTCATCAGTGCAAATTTGGCAAACAGAACCATGGAGGCTGACTGCAGTTTTTCCGCTGTAAGCTCGACCTGTAACTCATTAACCTACCACTAAAACAGTATTCACCTCATATTCAGTTATTCGAAGAACTCAAAGGAAAAGAAAACTGGAATGAATTTTTATTCCACTTCCCTGGAAAAAGAGCAAGCCATGCCATATGTGCAAAATTTCATAAACACTAGAAAAAGACTAAAAAAGAAACTATAAATGACTTATTAAATGAGTTCATACAGCATTCAGTTTTCATAATTTTTTTTTGTCCACATTAGCACAATTGGACTATAGCTCTACTTTCATATTTCATTGTTCTCACATAAATGTAAACCAATTCTCCTGAAAAACAAGACTCTAAAGGTTCAAGACCAGTGATAAAACTCTTCATTATTTCCCGGGGTGCTCACCACCAGTCCCATTGCTAGCACTAACATTTCAGGGTATTTCTGCAAACCCCACAATTACACCAAAATCACTTTTAAATCTTTTCCTAGAACCTGAGTTCATGAATGGCTGTTAGTTTAGGAAGTCCTAATGGGAGCCATTTCACCAAATACTAACATTGTTTTCTATTTCATGGGATTGTGCAGAATTCAAGACAGCATTAAACTTAGCCCATGGTGGTTGTTTTTGCATGGCTTTATCAGAGTCTGTATAATTGAAGACAGTTCTATAAATAAAACATCAGGCCTTTTTATTCTTCCTGTTATTACCCTCATTAAGATAGGATAAGAGCACAGAAAGGTCACAGTACGTGAAAAATTGTGAAGCATTAGATTAGACCCCTTAAATGGGAATAAAACCAATACTTCCTAAATTCCTTCAGGAAACTCAGATGGGTGGCTCACTGGGAAATATACAAGAAATTGGATGAAGAACTTCACTCCAGCTTCCCAAACAAGAATTTGTCATTTATTGAAGAATTGTAGGGTAATTTCTTTCCTCTAGTCTTTGTATAAACCTTCTAACTAAAGCACCGGAATTTCTAAACAAGGGACCATGTGTCCCTGCAACCTTGGAAACAAAGGTTTATTTTTATTTTCCTTGATACAATGCAGTTTTTCGTATCTTAAATCTCCCTATCTCATCCTTCTATTTTAAGGTCCCTGAGTTTTCAGGTTGCCCTTTGACAGTATCAAAAGGCACCTGTAATTTACCAATGCACGCAGACTAACCAACGTGTTATCTTTGCTCTGAAAATTGTCTAGATAATACATCACCATTAAACTCAAAGATTTCTAACCTCTACTTTGTTGGTTTTTGTTTAATTTCAGACAAGAGAAGACTCTGCTTGCCTTAAAGCCTGGCTGGTTTCTTCCAGCCTTAGTAGCTGATGTAAAGAAAGAAAATGCTTCTTAAAATTCTGGACAGTACTCTGCAAGTCATCTTGGAGATTGGAAAGACTGTGGATTTTTCTTGGAAGAATGTTTCTCCAGCTTTTATTTCTGCAGTCCAAACAGATGTAATAAATTCTGCACAAACACAGATATGCATAACTCTTACAAGTAACTGGTTTTCATAACTGATAACAAAAATGCAACCTATTGTGATTTGTGTTTTTAAGCTGCATAGAAGACGCTGATCAGCACTGAACTCAGTCTAGAGGCAAACCCCTTACACAGGCAAATTACAACAAGATTCTGCAGGATTTTCTCTACTGCCTGGTCCAGTTCTGTAAAACATGACCTTCAAATGGAGGGGCAGGACTAATCCTATTCCAAGTTACATGTGCCTAATTTCAAAGCTTTATACCTGAGTGCTATCCACATTCAGATGGATGCTGTGTGTTGCTCACTCTTCATATTCACACACTTTTATTGCTTTGATTCACTTTACAAAACTATCTTTATAAAAAAAGATAGTTTGAGATGCTTTATTCCTGTTTTCTCCAGTAAGGCATAGTCAGACAGACAATATAAACAGTATAGTTTCTTTCTGCCTTTCCTCTTTTAAGGAATGCTGGGTTATAAGGGGTTAAAAATCTGCTGCTAAGCACTGACCATTTTAAGGTGTATTCTTCTCCCCCTCTGATTTGCCCTCTGACCTTCTGGGGGCCAGGGTGACTGCAGACTTCATTTTTACTCTATTTCCTGGTCTTTCTCCTGGCTGTGCACTCAATGCTTCCACAGCAGATTAATGACAGCTAATAATATCTGATATATCTGGACATTGCCACATAATGAGTTGCAGTCCCACTGGGTGCCTGAAGTGTCACTACTAACAAATTCACCAGAGCAGCACATAATTAGCATGTAAAGGGAGTGATCATGCAGTAAATCTGGAGGGGAAGATGGATAGCCTATGAGGAAAAACTATAAGGGAAAACTACTATTCTTAACACTCATTGGTAAATGTATGTTTCTTGCCATGAATATTTTCTTGATAACAAACTGTGGACAAGTTACCTTTACAGTAACATTATTCCTTCCATGGCTGATAGGCAGAATTTCATTATGCTACTGCTAATGTTAGAATATTTCTGCAAAATGTCACCATATGTAAATTAGAAGAGGCTAGGGTTTCCATCTTAGTTTTCCTTCAAGATGCACTGTCCCTTTCTGCTATGGCCTAAATCCCCTTTCTACTGGTTTACAGACATGCTAACATTGACCCAACCTTGTAAAATAAAATTGGCACTGAAGTTCTTCCTTCTCCAATAGCTAAATAAGAAGCACGAAACTCCACACATGATGGAGCAAAGTTAGGAGAACAGAAACAAACTTACTTGATGAGCTTTTATCCAAAGTATAACCTTTCCTGACACATCAGAATATACCCAATAAAATAAAATGGGTTGCATGGACAATGTGAGTGTCCCAAGATCCAAACACCGGTCTCTATCTTGTGTCCATCTGGCCGACCATCACTCCCTAAGTGCAGCCTGCAGTTTGGGTATGGGAAAAGAGGCTTTCCCAGGAGGAGGAGGTCGACAAGGAGCAGATAATTATCGTGATGGGCTCCATTCAGCCTGAAGAGCCCTAAATGGGACAGCTCTGCTCTAGTTTGAGTCAGTCATCTGTCCTCATTAGAAACCATTGCTCAGCAGCGTTAAAGACTTCATTTTGGTTTCAAGTTGTGTCATTTACAGGCCTTTTTCCTCTTTGACATCTATGTGGGAACACTTGCGTTTACATCTCCTGCTCTGAGGTTTTTTTGAGTAATTGACCAAAACCTGGTTAATTCCAAGAAAAAGGGTTTGGGTTTTTTAACTATTCTTTTGCTGAACAGAGAGGTCTTTGCACCTGAAGGCTTCAGACTTTAAATTCTTCTTATTCACAAGGCCCTTCTGTCATTTGAGAGGAAAAAAGTTAACAAGGAAGCCTCACTTAAAAAACTTAAAAAGCTGAAATCCCAAAAAACAAACAAAAGCTTCTTCCTATAACACAAATATTTTACCATGATAAACAATTACTCAAAGATGTCAAAAATGCATGTTAGTTTAGTAATATAAGTTTACATAAATTTGTATAGATTTATATAGCTATAGACATTTATAAGACCTTTACAAACAAATAAAAATTTTATCATTTTAAGAAGTTATATAGTAAGATATGATACATTATCTAAAGATTACAGTTATATAAATTTTTACAAAAAAATAAAATCATAGTTTAGCTTAGTTTAATATCTATAGCCTCCTTCTGCGGAGAGAGTGCTTGTCTAGGAGAGCCTTGTGATCCTCAGGCTGAGAAAGCATCAGCTGACAGAACCAAATTTATATCCCAGGCAGGGATTGCACAGAGCTCAGGTACCAGCTGCTGTTTGTGATGCTAGTGAGCACTGTCAATAAACCTTGACACTTTTAAGAGTGTGAACGGCTACCCAGCAGTGCAGGGATGAACCCCGGAAATAACAGTAGCTGCTCTTGCCTCTCGCCCACAACTGCATTTCTGCTTCTGTCCTTAGCTAAGTGCCCATGAGCCCCACAGATCAGCTCATAAGCTCCAAACATTTCTGTGGATTATATCTTTGTGGGGTTTCACGCTGGTTTGTATTCTGCTAAAGAAACAATTTTTGGAGTCCCATAACTTTAGTTTTTAGACTCTTTTTTTTAAAAAGACGGTTTACAAACTGGGTGTATAAACCCTGGGGACTTAAAAACTATACAGTTAATTAAAAAGAAAGCATTAAAAAAAAAAACCAGCAAGTTTTCCTACTTAGACAGGCAATTTAATTAGATTTTGGAAGGAAAGAAAAAAGAAAGAAATTAAAAATCTTTAAACTTTTCCTGATAAATAAAATCCCTAATTTCAAATCCCTTGTTCTATTTCTTCGCCTCTGCAGTCCATATGGAAACTCTCAGAACAGTTATTCAAGATTCACCTTTTCACATAATTTCTTTGAATACAAAAAGGTCCAAATGAATAGAAACAAAACAAACCAAACCAAAACAAAACAAATAAAACCAAAAATTAGAACAAGGCTTATATTGTTTATCTTGTTTTTAACGAAAGAATGAAAGCCACAGCCCATCCAACTCCCACAGGGGCCTTTTTTTTAATGCATTCTTAATGATAATTAACTGACAGTGATAGATGGCTAGTACTGAAGTAATAGTAGATACAACTGCCCAATTGCATCCAATTTGCTTTTCTATTTTTTACCAGTCCTTGTTTATTTCTGAATAATATCAAATGAATTATTTGTCCAATTATAATTTCACAGTTAAAGTTCATCAGAAATGCATCTGCCCTATTGTTCTGTCACTTTGCTGACTGAGATTTCATAGAGTCGGATTACATTCTGAATCAGGTTTAAGGAGAGCAACTACTTTTGCCTTGGAAACACATGAAAACATCCATATGCATTTCCATATATTTTGTAGGCAAAAGTATTTCTGCTGGAATATGGGCCCTGGCACGCTGAGGTCATACAGAATTTTTGAATGGGTCCACGTGGAATTATGTTGAAGGGAACATGAGTCTTTTTTAGCTTCATTTCAAAATATTGTTGTTAGCATTGTAGTCACCTCTAGGGGTATTTTTTATATGCACTGAATGTTTTTTCTGCAAAATCACCTTTGCTGAGAAACTCTCAGAGTCTCATATCCAACTTTGGTCGTGTTGAAATTCACAACCTCTCATACATGGTCTAGGATGACTACATTACCGCAATTTGTTATTTATTATTCAAATATACTGTTTTAAATAATTATTGCCATTATGCTGGTTGTGTCAGCCTTAAAATTTTGTATATACATCAACTATTCTAAAAGGTTTTTGCAGAGGTCTCTTGCTTTACCAGGAAATGGTCCAATTTGAAACATGTATATTACACAGAAGACCAGATGTTTTAAATTTCTTCATCTGACAGGTGAATTCTCTCTAGTATTTTATCACTTCTTGCATTTAAATGATATCATTTTAACTGCTTTTTTGAAACTCTTTCTTTCTTTTATTGGTAGAAAGAAAAATAAGTTCTTTTTAGACATGCAGCATTCCCTTAACAGCTTCACTGCCCTTTCGGTGTGTCATTACATATAACAAAATGTACACACAATGCCTCCCTTGGGAGCTGAAGCTTATCATGGTGCAGTACTTTCAAAGTGAGTGTTTTATACCATTTGGCACCCTGAGGACATGTGAGGTGACACCAGTGATCTCTCAGGAGAGACCTCACTGATTTCTTACTGCTCTTGCTGATGAAGAAATTAGTCAATAACTATATTTTGTAAATTCTAGCAGCCTTTTCTTTCTTTCTCTCTCTCCTGTAAGACAGAGGCTGTGGTAAAACTGCATCTGCCTGGGCCTCAAGGCATGTTCAGTTCTTGCCTACCGTTATGCCCTCCTTGATGAGAGCAACAAATCAAGTTCAAGCATCCTGTACTGAGGGATCCTTCACTAGCCAGACACTGCTAAGCCCTGACTACTAGGTAAGACTTCCATGGAGGTCTATCAACAAGTCTCAATCATCCGTACAGGTTATTGCTCAGGGACAAGGGACACCTCTTTCTGCCCAGGGGCTGCCTGCTGTCACTGAACCATCCTTTTCCAACACAATCAATGATCATTTGACACACAGGGGACTTCCAGACTTCCAGGATTATGGCCAATAAACCCTCCCCATTATGAGAAGAACAACCAGTGGCCATGAATCATGTATTTTTCAAGCAATAGAGAAGATGGGCAATACATAAATACCTCCTTATTTATGAGGAATGGTTTCCTTAAGAATAAGCTGGGAAGTGTTGGTCTGTACACAAGAAAAAATATCCCTGCCTCACGCAGAAATGGCATAGTCCTGCTACTTCAGAGACAACAACAAATGGAAAAAAAATTGTGAGAAAACTGAAGGTGTTTTGTTAGGTTTTCTTCCCATTCAACTGAAGCAACAAAGCAGCAACAACAAATGGTTTTGTGTGAAAAGAAGTTTTTCTTCCAAGTGATCTGAAATTAAATGTTTCCTAGTCAGACATTGCGAGCAAAGTAAGGGACACAGAATCATAGAATGGTTTCAATTGGAAGAGACCTTAAAGATTATTCAGCTTTTTTTAATAATGAGAAGCAGAACAAATAGGAAAGACTGAGGAGCTCTGCTCCACTTCCCCCAGTTTAAAATATTTAAGCAATTCTGACATCTCTGAACAAATGGGTGACTTAAACCCATCAGGTAAAGGTAGAAAAGGTACTAAGCTCTTCCAAGTCCTAACCTCTGTTGCTGAAAGAGTTGAGAGGCCAGGGCAGCTATATACTCTGCATTATAAACTTTTAGCCTCAATTTCTTTCATCAGAGAAAATTACTCATGAATATGACAAAAATCAGTGCTTTTCAACAGGCTTTCTTCTAATTTTATGTACACCCACCTATTAAATCTGTATAAGTAACACTAGAAACATATAATAACAAATACAATAATCCAGTTGTATATAATTTGTTATCTGACACAATGTTGAGTTTCTTCACAACAAGCAAGAATTATAAAATGCATCCAAGACTTAAGGAGAGAATGATATGTTCATATTCCATGGTACTTCATGTATGACAAATAACACCTGAGATCATTTTAAGGTCTAATGCCACAGCATAAAAGGCATCCTTAATTTTATGCTAGTGGGCCATTATAAAATTACAGTTAGACTGACCTTCCAAATCCTGTTTTGAACTATCTCTTGATCTCACCAAAGCACAGGTACAGATTTATAAACTTCTGTCACTGTGACTACCTTCATGTGTTGGTACTTTTACAGCTTCAAGAGAAGCCAGTTACCAAGGTACTTCTTAGTGAGATATGGAGTTTACAAAAGGCTTAATGGGTTTCAGGACAGAATCTAATTTACCTATACAAGTAGTTGTTCTGCTGCAAAACCTGGAGAGACCATCTTGTACTGCAGTATCATGACTGTTCTCTTCATTGCCTAAATGAAGCTTTAGCTTTTCAGTTCAACCCTTAGGTCCACAGATCAAGGAAAGAAGAAAGAGAGAGACTTAATCTCATTGTGTCTTGCCTGTGGTTAATTTAGAGGAATATGATTGAAAGGAGAAAGCAGGCACTAAACAACACTGTAAACAGCAGCATTGATGTGCACTAAAGAGCAATGTGAAGGGAGAGCAGTAAGTTAGATATTCCAGCACCTAGTTTTAAACCAGGCCTATTCTCCTAGCTCCTGTTGCATGTCCTGCCATGCAAGCAATAGAAAATGAACATATCAGCTATGCATAACTTGAAAGAGACCAAGAACCCTGTTGTGAACCCAGTTCAATATGCAGAGCTGAGATTTTACAGATAAAAAAAGAGGACAGTCCTCCAACTACACATACCAGAAATATGAAAAACACCCAAAGTCCATGTCATTTTCTCTGGCAAGTTGCTTTTCAAAACACATATTTTTAGCTAAAGACATTTCTTCCTGTTTGAATTTCTGATAGGCCTGGGAGAGAGCTCTCCTATTTGAAGCAGAATGCTCCCAGGATCACTCAAACGTCTGCTCCAATAATGAGAACAGAGTTTATTTCTACCTCCCTCTGTTCCAATGAGTTTCAGACCAGGTTTTCTACTGCAGTTTGAAGGTTGTTATAAGGCAAGCAACCAGCCTCCTTCCAGAGTGGACAAATTAACTGATTGAAACCCCTGCTAGTGTCATGACACTGTATATACAATTCTATTCTTACTGGACATTTTGCTTGCCAAAATAATATCTAGGTAGGCATAGAAGTTCCAGGTTCTATGTTGTTATACCCATTTGCACAGGCATCTATGAATTTTGAGTCAGCGTTACTTTGCCATCATGTTGTATTGGGGAATTGGAAGAATGGAAAGCAGCCTTTACTAAACTTGGTGATTCATTTAAACAAGCTTTGTTTCAGTAAAGCAAAATTTGTACCAGTCTACATTCCAATTACCCCAGACAAATCTGCCATGATTTGTAATTACATTATTATTTTAAATTAATCCATCCATGAATTACAGTTGTCTTTTGTTTATTCACTTGTTTAGGCTGGTCTAAAAAAATGAGCAAAGCTTTCAACCATTTATAATAAAGGCAAAATGACCAAAAAGGCCTACTTTTTTTTTTAGTTTGCATTAATGAGTTCATCCCAAAATATATATGCAATAATAGAGGAAATTAAGTTATAAATGTAGGGATGTGCTCCAAGACACCATGAAAATCTGCATGCAAATGCATAATAATCACAAATCTACATTATTACAATATTAAAAAATACCTACAATTAAATTAGCATGTGGAAATAATCATAATGTTATTGGAAACTCAATTATTGTGGCAACCCTTGTCGGGGAATTAGCAGGCTATGGCAAAGGCAAGTCAGACCTGAATTCATCAAATATATATTATCACAATATTACATGTTCACTTCGATTCCATGCAAAGACAAACATCCTCACTCACTAGTATCTGCTCAATGCATTTGTATTATTCATGAACAACTCTGTGATCTATTATACATACAAAACTGATTGTACGCTGCTTGCCTGAGGCTACAATGCAGAGACACAGAATTAATTTTATTATATACACATGCATGATAATTGTGTAGAATTCGGTCAAATATCAAACTCCGCTCCTGTGCTCCATTATTTTACTTTCCAAAAAGAGGTCTAAGGTCAGCAGCAATTTCTCTTTGGTGACAGTGAAACTCTTTGTCATTTAGAGTAGAAAGTTCCTGGGTACTAATGAGCTTGGTGCTGTGATGAATGGTCACACATTCCCTTTCGTTTCCAACCCCCACTCATCAAAGAGAAAATGTAACTTTTACCAAGATTCTCAAGAATTTCTTGCTTCTCATGCACACAGAAGTCACTTTGGGTTGTGGACTTAGAGACTTCATTTGTCAGAGATGGAGGCAACTTTATTGTTTGCATTGTAGACTTGGCTTAAATTGTGTGAGAAGATGATCAATACAGTTAGGGAAACTTATTTGCAGCTGTAAGAACCTGTTATTTTCAAGACATTTATGTAAAACCTATACAAATGTTTTCACAGAACCCTCTCCCTTGATTCAAGTTTTCACTAAATTGAGAAAAAAACCAAACAACTAACTTCCTTCTCTTTAATAGCTTATGGGAAAGCCTTCTTCAAATGTAGAAAAGCCAGAAAGACAAAGATTAGTGCCATACAAGATATTTGTAGTTTTGGAAGACACCAAGAGCTAGAAATGCACCAAAATTAAGAAGAAACATAAACAAGGCATATCTCAAAGTCCTGGTACAGATTCAAATGACATTGACAATCAGCAGGACACTCAGCTTCATTATATTACAATTTAGGTGGCAGCCATGTTCAGGGGAGTAAGTTGTATGTATAAATTTTGGCAACAGTAACTATTGTCACTCAAATTCAGAGATGGGTATCAACTTGCACATTGCACAAACAATCGTCAGCGTGCATCTAGCCTAATGTTCCAAAAGAGTTTTTTCAGGAATGAGAAGAAGTAAAAGGTTATCTTTAACTGAGAAAAGAAACTGTCCACTGTGACTTTCTGCATGTTGCATTAAAAAATCAAACCCTGACACCTCTCATCCTTGTAGTTCCACTCCTCCATTCACCATCCAGGGCTTTGGCTATCACACTCTGAATCTCTTGCGTTTTAAAATTGAAGAACACTTAGTCCTTGCTCAGTGCATTCAGAGCACAGTCCCACTCAAGCATATCCCAAACCCATCTTTGCATTACTGCACCACTTTCAACAGTTCTAAGCAAAATGACCTCTCCAATGCATTTATATTCTAGATTCATAACGTTTATAGAAATAAACTATAACAAGGATTCTAAAGGATTTCTCCTAGTCTTCTACTACACCCAGGAAAGATTTAAACAACCTCATCCTTAAATCTATGTTTTGTACGCTTATTTTATTACCAGAGTCCATAATTTTCACAGTTCCGAGAACAATACAGGATGATCTGCATTTAGGAGTACATGGCTCATAAGTTTACCACAACATCACTAATTTACTATAAATCCATAAAAATGTCACTGTCCTAATTAAAAAAATGAATAGACACATAGGAAAATCTCAGAAAAGAGGAACTGAACAAATCCCTCACATAGCTACCCCACAAAAGGTAATAAGTGAAGTGTTAAGGTGGGCTGTTTATCTTGGCTGACTCATGGCCATCAACAACAGAAACAGTAAAAACAGAGTTCTGACCACTCTCCAGGGCAGTAGTTTAGCTGACTGAAATGCTGGAGATGCAGAAGAAAAGCATTTGTGTTAAAAAACATCTCAGGAATGCATTTTGTCACTCAAGTGTATTACAACTCCATTCAGTTCTTGAATATTTCTGGCTTTAGGTTGGCACATGCTACAACTTTTTTAGTGTTAGTATCTATTCCAACAGGGCTGACACCTTTCAAATATACCACTCTTTCATAGTAAACCCATGATTATTTTCTGCCATTTCAGAAACAGGTGAGCAGCAGGACCTTGCGACTCAGGCAGCATAATTTACCTTCAACTTTTGCTGGAAAAGTACACAAGTTGTTGGGTTGCAGGGAAGATTTCTCCCAGAGATCATTAATTTGGCAGGATATGGAAGTCTGTTAAGATAATGGAGAGAAAGGCCCTAATGAAACTGCTCATTTTGTCATCATTACCCCACTTCCTGTGAGGGCCATGAGTTGAGTTCAGATAAAAATACAAATTTTAAGGAATTTCATTGGACCTCACCGAAGTTACCAAAGCTCTTAAGAACACAAAGAAGTCAAACTACATGGGAGAAAACACTTTTATTCAACCTGAGACTGTTGTTTGTTCTGATATGCCTGAAAACACCTCCAAGAGTTACCCATGGCATTCTGGAACTTTATCACTGGCCTTCAACTCTCAAAATACATTAAAACATACAAGGAAAAAAACCCATAGCTGTTAAGCCACGTTTTGCAAGCTTCTAAAATAAACTCAGTTTAAAAATCACATTTCTTTTAACTGATTTGTCAAACTCCACTTATTAGTAACCACACTAGAATCATCAGCTGAAAAGCAAATTCTTGCAAAGACTGATGTTATTCCCTCAGTTAATATCTATTTTGCATGCATCCATAGATGTACTACACAGAAAGAGTGTGTAGACACAGAATAACTCTTGGATTCATTTTCCTGCCAGCTATCAGACAGCATTGCTCATGCACAAATCTTTTGGTATTTAATATTCATAATGCAGAAGCATCTACTGTTCCCAGTTAGGTTCAAGGAATTTTATGAGATGTACAAAACAAAGATTATCACTGTTCTGCCACAAAGAATTTACAGTTTGACAGATTGAAAGACTAACTGTTTCTGCACTCCTTGTTATGTGAAAAGTATTTCTTAATCTTATCCTAGTCACTCCTTAATGCAAATATGACACTATAGGTAGCTCTGTGCAGTAATGTAGGGCACACTTGCAGCAAATGCTGAACAGTGCTCTACTTCAGCAGCTACTGAGGCAAAACCGTTACTTTGCTTTAACAGGGTTTTTTTTTGTAGTTTGGCAGGGTGGGGTGATACTCTCATTAGTCTATTTTATTTCAGTGGAAAATTACATGATAGTATTAGTCAATCTGAATACACTTTAAAAAATAATTCTTTTTCAGTTCGAAAGAAAAGTTGGGCAATATTAACAACAATATTCATTTTGACTGTCTTCCTAATGGAAACAATTTGACATTTGGTTTCAAAATGCAACAGTATTTTTGAGATGTATTTTTGAATGTACTTTCCAATACATCTTTCCCCAAAGGATGTGACATCATAGGGGTTTACTTGTGCTTGGTTCACATACCACTTACTCTTAACAATGACAGAGAGGTTTTTCTAGTTCAAGAAGTACGGGGGGGAAAGAAATTAAAAAATCTTTATGTAGCCATATTGGCCACAATCAACTCCTTGAATCCTTCTTAAGAGGCACGTGAAGAAAGAACAGGTTACCTTTGAGGCAAGTCTATTATTTAAGCATTCTTTAGGAAACCTGCAATGTTGAGGGAGAGGAGCTTTCCCTAGGCTGAGCAGAGAGCAAGATGGGATCAGAGCTCAGGAGTAATGTTTCCCAGTCACATGCGACCACCAGCTCTCTTCTGTAGCCCACTAAAGGCCTCTGGCAACCTGAATTCCCCAAAGGAGGCAGTAGAGGATGCTCCTTCAAATATCTCCTTCATGGCAAGGATGTTTCTATGGTAATTCTGCATTCAAAGTAACTGGTTTGTGCTGCATGAGAGGCTACACAAGAGCCCAAGGAAATGAATGAACCTATCTAAGGTTGTGCATACCCAGGGGGCTTCCATAATTTTTGGGTGCGCAGAAATACAAAGACGGAATAATGACAATGTTGTGCTGCACTTCATTTTTTGAATTACTTCAATACCTTGCTCACAGATGTGTGCATGTGAGTCTAATCAACCAAACTCCTCGTAGAGAGCAGAGATTATTTTGAGAGATTATTCCTGCTTCTGCTATGGAAAAAGAAGCACCAGCCTTTCATAACCTCTTGAATACAGGGAGATGTGTGCACATGCATACACCAACACACACATACCCCTCCCTGTATATGCGCCAAAAAAAAAGTGAGAATAAATTTTTTTCTCTATATAGCACATTATTCTCATCAAGATAAGTTGATTAAAAGCAGACCTGACTTTTTATGCAGAAAAAAACCCACACCAAAACCTGTTTGATTGTTCATCTAGATTATCAATTATACTAAAAAAAAAACCAAAAAAAAACCCCAAAAGAAAGAAAGAAAGAAAGAAACAAACAAAAAACCAACCAACCAAACAAACAAAAAAAAAAAAAAACAGGGGGAAAGGAAAGCTGGCATGACCAGAAGTAAATATCCGAAAAAAATGTGATCTTGCTGTATCCCTTGATATCCTAGAATAGGAAACCTTTCTGTACCTTTTCTTCTTGAATCATATTTTGCTTCCAATCCTAAAACAGCACATTCAACTATTGAATTTACTGTTCAATAATAGTGACTCTCATTGCCTTTTAAATGCATACAGAAAAGTTGCTCCTTTTTGTTTTCATTTTCCCTGCATGTTTGTTGCATACTGACATCAAATTCCCTGCAGGCATCCTAACCTTGCAATTGGAGAAATAGCGCTCCAGGGTTTTCCACATGTCTAATACACCTGGATAAAAAGTGCTAATTGTCACCAACTTCCATTAAATGACAGCAGTAAGGCACAAAATATGCTTGATTTGCAGATGCTAGTGCCACTGGGAATCAGCAGCAGATTAATAATTGTGCAAACCTTAAACACTCCCGTGGCACTGCCAGCCTGGGTTTCCAGTGCAACATCAGACTACAAGGCCTTTGTTTTTACATTACTTTTCTGAGGAAATCAGGCTTAGGCATTGGCACTCTTTCCCTGTGTGTGTTTGGCTGTCCTACCTTCCCACAATAATTTCTGATTAATTTGAATAAATTTTAGAGGAAAGTAGAGGTTGCAAATATACAGCGACCTTAGCAGTTTTATGAAAAACAGGCTGCTAGGTAGACATAAACAAGCCTGAGCCTAAGTATTTCAAACAACCTGGCTTTTAAAATTCGGGTATTCTTGCAGACAAAGAAACCCTAATTCTGTTCAAATTTTCTTGGGTCTGAAAGCAGAAGGGAGATGTGACATATCACATATTCAGCAGGTAGCAACCTTGCATCCAGACACCTTTACAGATCAGGTGACAGACTAGGTTCCCAGTTTATGGTGATTTTTTCTTTTTACAAACCTATCTGCCAAAATATCCTTTTTCACCTTGAGGCTTTGAATGGACATCAGGAGTCAACTTCTTACACAGGTTCACCCTTTATCTTTTCAGATAAATTCAGAGGCCAACGCTGTACCTTCTCTCTTCTTGATCTGCTGCTGCTGCTGTTTCCTTTCCACCCGGCACACACGAGGACACCACCCCGGCGGCATGCAAGCTTACTGGCAGCTCTGGTGGCATTGCAAAGCTCATTTCTGCAGGCAGCAACATGATTATGGAGAAGGTGAGGGCGAGGTTGAGCAAATGTGTTTCAACACTTCTTTCTTTGTATTTATCACTGTGCCATAGCATTCCTGCAGCCTGGCCTGCTGCTGCTCCAGCTGCCTATGCAAACTCCTGATGGAGCGCAACAGCAGGAGCCGTCGGTACATAGCTAGCTGCAGCCGGTACTTCTCCTTTTCCTCCTTTTTCTTGTTTTCTAAGGCCTCCATTACTGTTGTGGTCTTCATCCAAATCACATGGCCCAAACTACAAGAGGCCGTGTTGCTCTCAGTACTGCTCCCTGCCTGCTGCGTGTCAGTCCCAGCCTGCAGGGCCTCGTTGGCCTCACGGGGCACCTTCAGGGTCTGCAACACCTCTGAACTGAATTTTCCATCACAGCAGGGGCTTTTGGCATGCAGGGAGGCAAGATCCATAGGCAGCAGGTTTTCAACTGCTGCAGGCCATGAGGAGGCACCTAAAAACGCACCTACGGCTGCCAGAGGATGCTCAGCTAGCCCAGGGGCTGTCCGCTGTGCCTGGCCACCACTAACCATCTCTGGGCCAGTCAGGACTTTCAGCTGGGCCACTGCCCTGCTGGAGAGGACAGACAGTCTTTCTGGCACTGCTGAGCTTCCCTTGTCCTCATTAAGGCTGTCCTGGGAAGGGCTGGCAGAGCAACCAGGGGATGCTGGTACAGCATCATGAGTCGGAAATCGGTCTTCATCATCACTGCTGGTTTGAATCTCCTCTTCATCTCTTGATATTACAGCTGCTGTCTCAGCCATTTAATGCATGAGCTACAGAAACTTTCTGTGGACAAAGTGGAAGTAAAAGGATTTCATTTCCACATACATACATGGAGAAGCCCAGTGCAGAGTGACATTTGAAGAAAGAACCTCTTTTTATATTTAAGCAATGGATCTATTACTTTTCTAATAAAGCACAACCCTTGGGTCACTTCAGGCCATTTCTTGTGATTTGCATTAGATGTTCTTCGAGACACAACATTAATCCAATAATAATTAAAATGATATACTGTACTATTAACATTCTCAAATCTTTAAAGGCAAGTGATCTATCCCTGCAGCACTGGCTGTGCTGACTAATTAAACAGAATACAGTTGTAAATGGGCATTGTAAGCACTTCTCCCATTTAAGAACACAGCTCTAACAAGTGTAGTTTGTAGAGATGGGCGAGTTATCAGGATTCATCAGCTTTAAGGGGAGGTGGAGGTACCACAAACAGCAGGTTGAATTTAAATGCCCTCCCCAAGATTAATCTGTCTTCTACCAGTTTGTTTACAAGGTTGCCTTTCCCCCTCCTATTAATTCTAACAGCAAAGCTATATTAGCACCATACTAGCCAAAGAGAGGAAAAAGAAACCAAACACTTACCGAGGTTACTGGGGGGAAGGAAAAGAGTTACAGTGCTTTGTGTCTGTGTATCATATTTTCTTGAATGTGAGTCAGCACAATCTGGAACAGAAACATCACAGTGCTGGAGCTGGAGCAGGAGCAGCAACAGCATTACGCTGTTCCACCCAGCAACAACACAGTCAGTCCCAATCACAGAGGAGTGCAAGGCTGCTTTCCTCCTCCTCAGTGGGCATTCCTCCCTGGCGTGCAGCTTCTATGTCATCTTTTAACATCAAAACGAATACCGGGATTGGATGGCACTTTTTTCCCCACCTCAAAACCAAACATATCTGATTCACCCATTCTATGGGGGCAATACCTATGGCCCTTCCCATCCCTGAGAGCCAGCAAGGAGGTAGCACTACACCAAAAGAGGATGAGGTATCCCGGTCTCCAAGTGTGCACGTTTTCCTTCAGAAAAAACGAACTTCAGCTGCATGAACAAGCTAAACCTAAAAGTGAAGTAAGCATTCAGCACCAACCAAATGCTAAACATGAAGACAGGCAGAAGCTGTAGATTGAAGTGGTTAATGTACACCCATGGTTAATAAGGCTGGCCTAATTTTTAAAGAGCAGCGCTACATCCATCTAAACCATCCCACTAAACAATAAACTTTATCAATATTTCTGATGTTTAGAACTTGTTGTAGTGCCAGGAACAAAATTCACAAATAATCTACCTGCATCTACTTCAATCAATTTACCGTAGGGCTTCAGTTGCCCCAAGACTTTCTCTACTCCATTCTCTAATATAAATAGAAGAAAGAAGCAATCCAAAATAATATCTAAAATCTTCCAGCACCTGGAAAAGAATGAAAGTAGATCCTATCTTCACTTCTAGGTGAGCTGCAACACAGATAATAATTTCTTATTATTCATCTGCACTGACTAGCGTTCTTTCTGATGAATCTGCTAGGATATGCTTACAAACTTGAACACACAAAGCCTGGTAAACATTAATTCAGATTTGTTCCTTGAGGTATAACTTGAATGTGTTTTTTAGTGCAAGAGACAATTTGCACTGAATTTGTAAAATAAACTAAACCTGCTGTGTTTATGTGCCAAATCATGCTGCAGATTATATAAATAACGCTAGAAAGAGATTAATATCCAGCGAGTAAATATACAGTGCAAGTTTTTGTCTTGGTGATTCCCATTTATCTCAATCACAAGCTACGGTAATTGAAGATTATGGAATTCAGATAAGGGGATTTTACTGTATTAACACATTGAAAACGTTCATTGTAATACAGCAGTATGTACAGAGTCTTTTGGTTTCAGCTTCTCTCGTCTCCAAATCATTGCAGGCATATCTCCCACTACAAAGAGGACAGAGGATGGGTGCTAGGTAATGTGTGATCTCCAGCTATGTCAGTACTTTTCTATAAGCTATAGTATTCTGTTCCTCACTTCTACCTTTGTAGCAATTTGCTGCAAATAAGTATTTTCTAAGAGTCTAACAAGGCATGAAAAAACAGAGTTTTGATTTCCAGGGTGTTTTTTGTAGTTTTTTTTTGTTTGTTTGTGGATCCTGTTTTTTGTTTGCTTGTTATTCCTCTGCTGCTTTAATTTTTTCAGCAAGATTTTACAGTCAGTACTCTTCAAAGAGATGGGCAGGGGGACAAAAAAGTCATTTTGCACACCAAATTAGTGTCACCAAAAATAATAATAAATGTTTTTTACATATGGATTTGAACGGAATAAACAGCATTTGATACAATCAACTAAGGAATAAAACTCCATTCAAAACTCATTGAGATAGATGGCTTTTCATAGAATATTATGACTTCAGCTGTAATCTATGAAGCTTAATAGCAAAAAATATTCAGTCCATTGTACTTCAAGAATCAGCAAAGTAGAAATACTGTAAAAATACATATTATTGCTAAAATACAAGTTCTTTTTATGATTAGGGCTGCATGTATACTTCTATTGTTACCCTTCTCTCCATTGTTCATGAGTTCATAAAATCTCAGCTAAAGAACCAGATGGAAAGGTTCTAGCATCAATTTCTGCCTGAAGGTGAATACATACTAAACACTTCAGACAAAAAACAGAGAGGCTCCAGTACAAAAGGGTGAACAAATCCAGTCTTACAACTGGGAAGAGTTAAGGAAACCTTTCAGAAGAAAGGTCTCTTGTGTAACTGACAGACTGGGGAACAGGGAATGAGACCACACCTCATTTCAGTGGAGACATGTAAGTGCTTGTTCTGAGATGACACAACAATCCTATTCACCTAAGACTGTTACCTTGACAAAGTGGCTCCTACAGTTTATCTCCCCTTTACTTGCAACTTGACAGACCAATAGAGACCTGAAAAGGCCTTATGTTAGTTTCTTCTTCAAAAATCATATTGTGTTATTTGCCTGATGAAGAAACAGAAGAGGAAAGTTTGATGCTCTTCCTAATAATCTGTCTGTCTCAGGCAGACTCTGCTCAATACCACTTGCTCACCCCTGGGCTTGTTTTTCTGTTTGTGGGAACCTTTCCAGGCAGAAGCTGCTTCAGATTTCACAGTGAACATTTGGGTCAGACCAACACATTGAGAATTTCAGGTAGGTAAAGTGAAAGCCAAGATGCCTCTGGTTGAGGTTCATTGCCTTTCATTACCACCCACTCACAGGTTGATGCAACTGCAGCAGTTTCAAGGTGTCGATAGACCCTGGGGAGCCACCTTCAAGCCGTCAGCCTTGCATGCCCCTGAGAGGTCTATGTCAGCAGGGGTTTTTAATCTGTCACACTCTTTCAGGTAATAGCTACAAGTGGTGCTGGGCAACCTGCAGTCTCATAAATGTAAGCATGTGCTGAAAGTCTCAGTGCTTGCAGGCTTATAGAATGAGTGCTGAGCCATCACAGTTGGGTTTTGTGTGGTAGTAGAAAAGGCCTGGTCACAGGGGAGTCCCTCCAGATAGCCAGGAGAAGTATTTCTCCTTTCTCTTCCAAATACCATGCCATTCTCAAGCATGGACAGATATGAGGACAGGAGGGTACTTGGGCTTATTATTTCATTAAGAACAAATATTTTAGTGAATTTCAAAGCACAAGAGCTGAACACATTTACAAAATGTAGCATCAAAGGTGAGATAAACACTGGTGAAGACAGGCTATTAAAAGACCAAGACCTGGGATGTTACATTGTTTTGTACATCAGTTTGGGAAGTACTTTTATCAAAGTATTTAAAAATATCCTCTTACACAGCAGTGTAATTACATATTTGATATCAATTGCTCTTAAAGATCAAAAGCCATATTTTGTCTGTTAATGTACACACTCACCTGGCCTTCTATGAACTCAGTGAGATCCACATGTGCATCTGAGGCCTAAATTTTTTCCCAAAGATTCTTTAAAATCCTTTTACAGGGCAGTAAGTCACGGAAGAAAGCCATATGTTCCCTTTCTTCTGCCTTCATACCCAAAACAGGCAGGAATTATTGCAGGCTGCTCTGCCCTGCACTGGATGGTAACAGTACCCCAAGGGGCCAATGGCAAGCCAGGGATTGCCATCATTCTGCTCTCACACTCGTCCACATCCAGGAGTTTCTCCACTCCTCCTGCAAACAGAGAAATAAGAAATGGATCTCACCAATGACATCAAGAACAGCTCTAGATATTTCAGGGCAGGAAAAACCATCGCAGGACATTTCCGTGGCTTTCAGACTGAAGGAAATTAGGAATATGTAGAGAGCTGCTGCCCAGTTGTGTGTTCTGGAAAAGTTTAAGAAAAGTAGAGTAAATACATGATTTTACCAGTAAGGAAAGGTTCAATGGCTTTAAACAAGAAAAAATAGGCATTTGAGCAGACCATTTTTACATAGGGGGTAAAAGATATTGAAACAATCTGCCACAACTGGTAAAAATTAGCAAGCTTGCTGCCAGCCTCAACAGAGCTGCATGTCAGAGGTACAAATCTCTGAAGGAGTATGCTCACACTGCATTCAGTCTGAGTTTGAGTTGTGTTTGCAAGCTTTGAAGTCTTAAGACTGCAAGTGCCAAAGTGACCCAAACACTAGGAAGGGCTTGATGACAATTCTCACTGTGATATTTCAGCAAGTCTACCCCGAACTGTGCTTTGGCTCAGTTATTCCCAGGTACACAAAATGAAAAATAGATTTATATAGCTTTATAAAGATATTTTAGAAGTGAAATGTTTTGATTTTTCCTCAAGGCACCAGCTGTTCTCCCTATCATCCATGTAGAAAGCATTCATTTATGATTTCAATCACTGCTCACCAAGTGAAAGAATAACAGCATCATTGCCCAAACCAGTCTAAACCCACATTCCTGCCATCAGATCCACAGAGTTGTGTTTTTATGCTAAAGCAGCCACAAAGGACTTTCCAAAATCTTGTTATGAACTCAGGGATCTACTTCAGTTTGCACAAAGAGCGGCTGAAGGTTGTCACAGAGGCCAAGATGAGAAAGGACAACCCATGGGTACACAAATTTGGGATTTTTCTCGAATTTTCTCCCATCTTGGCAAATCAATCTGTACTAGGCAGACCCAACTGACATCAAATGTGCCAAACAGACTGCAGAAGAAGCACTTTAAATATAGTTCTTAAAAATTCCAGCACATTTCAACATGAAGAAAATCTCACATTTCCAGAGTGGGTTAAGAATGCTTTGCAACAAGGATGTCCACAGTGTATGCCCTACAAATTACTGTGGGGAAAAATAGAAATCTTTATAGTGACTTAAAGAGCCTTGAGAACTGCCAGTTTACCCCACTTACTTTTGCTGTTTCTAATGGAGAATATATGCTTGTCTATGATTCATTTTCATACTAAAAAGGAAAATCAGATTATACACTAAAAAAAAATAGGAATTGCAAAAAAATAATTTCCCCTAACTGTTAAGTGAAAAGGAAGTTCTAAAGTATCAAAGGTTTTTATTTTGATATAATTATTTTTTCCCATAATAAAGAAAAGATTTTGTTTCATGGTAGCAAAATTAAAAGTAATTACCGTATGATGGTTCTGTTTCTATTTTTTTAACTTTAATATTGTAGAATACCCATAATTTTGTTCAGGAAGAAATAAATTGAGGGAGAGGGAGAGAAGGAAATGCAAAAGAATTTAAAGTAGAAGACCGTGTAACCTGAGATTACAGTCTTCTTATGGAGAAGAGACTAAAAACTGTTCCTGTGGAAAAGATGGTAGTCGAAATATTTTGAATAACCTCCAGTGTTAAAAGATTTAAAGGTATTGCTCGTATGTTGCAAGAACTCCATGCCTGGCAGGTGAATACTGGATTACCCAACCTGGCTGTTAGATTTCAGATGTGAAAATGAGTATGTAGACAACTCACGTGCCTAGTTACAGTTTACATCCGGTATGCATTGAGAGAAAAATCCTTTCTTCTAATGAATATTTAAACTGACTATGTAATTTTTGGTAATTGACGGATATGCTTGCTTCCATTTTGACACTTGATCATAACTGACAAACTGGCAGCTGAGGAAGAAGAAAACTCTAAGCTGTAAGAATAATTAACAGAGCATGGTGAGAGATGGAAAAAAACTCCAGTATACATGTGAGGAACACTTCAGGATATGGGGCTAAGCCATAAATGGATTAAAAAAAAAAGTTTGGTGGTTTTACATCTTAAAATGAATGTACAGACATTTCCAGAAGCCAGGTACATTTTTTTCTGAAATGACAACATTAAATGTGTGTCAATTTTCCACCTTAGTTTTTAAACCAAAATGGTATGTGAAGAGAATATTAAGAAAATTACATTTAATACAAAATGTTTTGTTAAAAATCAGTTTCAGATTAAGAACCTGAAGAGAAAATAAAAAATGGATGCATTCATTCTGTTTGAGCTTGTTTCCACCACTACTAAATTGACTCATGGGAAACTCAACTCTGCAGGTCAATATCAAAGACTGAAAAGTGTGCACCTACAAACACCTTCTCAGAAATTCTACTTTCTCATTCAAAATGTCTTGTTTCAGAGCCGTGCAGCTTTACTAATAGCGTCTACATAGACTCACCTGCTGTCTGTTGTCCACACACAAACATCAAAAAAAAAAATTCCCCAAGGTCATTTGGGGCTGAGAAGAAGGTCAGGCTTGCTTACTCCTTAATACCTTTGAAGCTGCTAATGTGACTGAGATGGATGAGAGTGAGTAGGATACAAGCCTGTCTGTCAGCAAAACACATGATCTCAGCAATATGCAATGTAATTGATCTAAATCTCAGCTACAGCAGTTAACAGACTCCAAGAGGGAGAGAAGGCACTTGGACCACAGGGCTTGTTGTACTTGACTATGTCCTTACTTTGCAAAATAGACATTGCTCAGCAACCTGGATTTTTGTAGCTTGTTTCCAGTGGTTAGTACTGATAGTATTTTCACATCAGCAGTTTCATTTTTACATCCAGAGGCTCTTTGCAGAGTTTCTGTCAAAGTCCAATTCATTATGTGATGAATTATCAGCTGTTTAACCCTAGCACGTTTCTTTAAGAAAATTTTTTAAGAGATTAGAAAGTAACAGAAAAAGATAGACGTATCTATATACACATATGATTAATGAAAGATAAGCTTTCAAATGTTTGGAGGTTTATTTTAGAGATGTGTATCTACAAATACTTATTTCTTAAATAAGAATAAATACGGAGTCCGATTTCTGCTTAATTGAATAGAAAGCAGGCTAAGAAAGAGGAATGCGAGATACCAATCCCACTGAAGTCTCAGACTGCTTCTCAGAAACAGCGAGCACAGTTAGGTTCTGTATGTCAAAAAGAGGTAATGCTTCCTTGCACCACTTGTGTTGCCTGCAGCCTTGTCTGCTTGAACCTTGAACCCCAGTTGAACCTCCCTGAGCCTCAAGGTCCTGCTAGAACCCCACTGACGTGTGTGGTTCAAAATCCTCCTTGTGCCTAGAAGACACTATCAAGCTTTTACTAACTCTAGTGACACCAGGGCACAGTTTTATTCTTAGTCATACATTTACTGAGCCTCCTTGAGATCTGCCTGAAGAGCATTAAAAGAACACAGAACACAGTCATTGCCATCTGTCAGTGTATTATCTGTCACCTTAAAAACTTTCCCCCATCCTTTCTAAATCCTCTGCCAAGGCACCAACAGCACCACCTTTTTGACTCCCGAAGAGATCCCAACGCTTAGTGTAAGTATTGTACTAATTAAGACTTTGAAAGCAGTGAGCAAAAACCATCATGTCTGGCCTCACACTTAGCAAATTACTCACAGTTCCTTGCTTCTCTTCACAAGATTGTCTCGATAACAACCATTGCCAGTAGGGATCTGAGGCAATGAGTGCAGAAAAAAACCCTAACAAATACATGCCTACATATGTGAGCTCCACTTCCTTAGGCAAAAATAACAAGTCAAATGAGTGAAGGATCTGCTGCTCTCTAATGTATGGTAGCTGTGTTTACACTGATGTGTAAGAAGCTTCCAGAGACTTCTGTCATAGCTTGTCAAATTGCCACAGCTTGTCAAATTACTGATTTCAGAAAATTGCACTGCTCCCAAAGGAAGGTTGCTGCTTTGTCATTTTAGAAAGGTGGCACACCTCTGAGCTTCTTTCAGGGTAGGTTGAGGGAATGAGTGCATGTTATGTATGCCAGAAGGAGGTGGAATTAGCCAAGTCAAGCAAGTTGAGGCAATCCAAAGCTTTGAGATGGGAAAAATAAATCCATGTGGAAGGACAAGGTACAGGCAGAAACAGCACCCACACAGACTATCTGAGGTCTTGCTTTCTTGCTTGGAAAAACAAACTCCTTTCTGAATTCTGTTCATTTTTACAGACAAAGCCATCAAGCTTAATGGACAAAAGTACAAGTCATAAGTACAGGACACTTAATCTAGGTGATTTATCTCATCCTTAAGTGTTTTGAATGCAGACAGGAGTAGCTGCCACTTGGAACAGGCTTCCTCTAACTTCACTTTCAAACGACATTAACTTTCAGATAACCAAGTCCAGAGCAGTTCACCTTAACCATGAGGCATGTATTAATGAGAGAGGCTGAAAGATCAGTCTTAACACAGTTTGAACGGGAACTGTTCTCACCCATGGAGAGGGTGATCCTTGCACATGGCTACAGCCAAATAGCTTCCAGCAACCTGTGTTTTAGGGGTTTCCTGTGCTTGATGCTGCATCTGGATAACTGCATTTGACAGTTGTTGATGGAACAATTTTCCTAATTCCCTTTTGAAGAAGATTATGCCTTTTGGCTTCTATAACATCCCATGGTGATGAATTCTGCAATCTAATTTTATGTTGCATGACTAGCATTACCGACAGAGCAAGCCGCACCTTTCCAGGGATTCAGTAACATGCTGACACCATCTTACTTTTGTCTCATTTAATCTCATGAGTCATAAGCAATACAGCAAAATTTTCTACAGCTATCTGGATTTTTCCCCAATATCAAAAAGCTCTTTTAAAGCAATGGCTGTCAACAGGCAAGTGATCTGGTATACTTTTTCACAGGATTGTATTACTGATATAGCTCATTCTACCTGAGGATGGCTGAGGCTGTTCAGAAAAGGTGGCAAATAATAAGTAATAAATAGCTGTTTGCAGAAAGAAATGTGAGACTTGGAGGGGCCAAGGAACCCTCTTATAGTCCTGGAATAGCCCAAATAGAAAACAGTGGAATTCCCCTAGAGAAGAAAACCTAGGAGAAACCAGCAGGAGTTTTAAAGAGAGAGTGAATAAGAAAAAGAGACAGGGAAAAGGCAAAAAGATGTCTTCAGATTTTGATAAGAATTAAATTGGAAAGGGGAGTGGGAAGGACAGTGGAGAGGCAGGTTAAAGGATTGTACTCCTGTTGTTGTCAGCAGAGAGCGAGTAGGAAAGGAGACCTGGACTGCCTCTCTCCCAAGTCTGCTGCCCTAGGCGACTGTTTACTTTGACTTTGCCCAAGCCAGTGTGAGATGTTATAAAATGAGTTTCCAAAATGCTCTGAGTCACCAGAACACGGATGAGATCTGTGGATTCAAGCCACCTTTCAAGATTATGAATCTCTTCTGAATATCCATTATGCCGATGATATATAACAAAATCACTGCTGTAATGTGATGCACAAGTCAACTTTAAGGATACAATCCCTGCTCAGATGGCATCAGCAGAGGGACACGTCAGCATGGTGGATTACCAGAGCAAATGCTTTTGCATGCAAAGTGATGCAATGTGTTTTGACAACAATTGTTCCCTTATGTTTGTTTCTGTGTCAGGTTTGACTTGACTATCTGCCAGGACAATGCTCAAGGATCCTTTGCATTGCTATGCAGAAGCTGATTATGTGATCAAATGCTTAAAGCACATAAAATCACTTCCAAGATTCAATGAGATAGATGTGCCAGAAAAGTCAGTAGGTGTTTGAAGTAATTGACACTAACAGCTAGACCTGGATTTTTCAAAAGAATATGTGTTTTGTTTTGGATTTGTGTTTTTTTGTTGGTGGTGGGTTGGGTTGGTTTTTTTTTTCTTCTAATGCACTAGCATATAATCTGCCTAGAAATTCAGCCTTAACATAATGTTCACATCAAATGAAATTCACCCGTTAAGAAAGAGCATACACAGGGTCCTCTCTGAAGTGGAAAAAATGCAGTCTTTGTGTACAGCAGATCCCCTGTGAGCCTTCATACCCTCTGCACATGCCTAGAACAACGGAGCAGACTCCAATGGCACAGTAGAGCTGATATTTCTAGGTCTGGGACATTCAGCACTGAACTAAGACTCTTATCAGTCCTTTGCACTCCTTCCATGATGCCGAAGTTTTTCTAATAAAGGCCAACACCCCCATAGAAATGATGCATATATAGATGGCTATAGAAGAAGCAGGTTACTTGCTCTTATGACTTTTATATTGCATTTCTAGTCTACCCTGAGCCACCCCAAAATCTACAGAGTAAATGTGATGTACATTCAAGAGACAAGGGCAAAAGGAAAACCCATTGTGGCACTTGCCCAAAAGCAACGATCTCAAATAGAGGCTTCACCCTGTGCTCCCAGGTTTGGGTCTAGCCTGGTACAGTGCAGATATCTCACTGCACAGCTTTGCAAGAGCTTTGGGCCCTCAGAGGTATTAAGGCACCAAAATCAACAAAAAGTGATACCTACACACTTTCAAAAATCTGTCTAATTTCACCATCCCATAAATCTCTTTCGTGGAGACATCTTTCATTTTTTCTGCTTCACAAGCCAGTTGTGAAGCTTAATTTCACAATACTATGAAGTCCAGTAAATACAACATATATTAAAAGCAGTTAATGAGATTTCTGTCACTAACATACTCTACCTCTTGTGATATATTGCTCATATATTAAAAAAGAAACAAAAAACCAAGCCAATCAAACAAAAAAAAAAAAACAAAAAATCCCCCTCACACATATTCAATGTAAAGCTAATCCATCTTGATTACTTGCATAAATAATATGTTATACAACTTGATGGTGTTTGTTAACACAAAATGGAAAATAGCATAGACTTTTCTGATCAACATGAAACACAGTTTACTCACCCACATGTTATTTATTTCTTGTAGTGCCTGGAGTGACCGCCCGTATGCTGCCTGAGTGGGACCCCAAACCCACAGTACTTCCCAAGGGATCCAGTGGCTTAAATACCTCCAAAGACCTAATGAGCGGTCACATTCCCCAAGTACTACATAAATTCACTGCAAGATGATGGACTCAGTTTCAAATCATGTGTACTTGGTAACACAGTTTTAGCTTACCACTGGGCCCCATGTATGAAAAAGTGCACAGGGCATCACTGCAATTGCAGTGTATTCAGCCAGTTCAGAGTCCTCACACTGCTTTAGCCATTTGTCCACGGTCTTCAACCAAAGTACCTTGTTCTGTCAGAAAAGAATGAAGAAGGGAAGAAAAATAAAAAAGCTGCTTGTTTCCTGACAGGACAAGCATACATCCTACCTATTCTGTATCTGGGCAAATACATTTTCTGTTTTCTGTTTCTGGGAATTCATAGGCTAACAAAACTTTTGTAGAGATCAGGCAGGAGTGATTTTCAGCACATGAGACCTGTTACAGCAAGTTCTATTCATATTCACCAAAGGAAAACCTGTTTGTTGACCTAAAGAGCGACTGATTCCTATTCTCTTCTTATGAAATTGTTTAGGTCCTGTGGGACAACTGTACTGAGCTTTTGACACAAATATTAAAATTCTATTTAGATGTACAATGTTTTAATGCAAATTTTTTACCATAAAACCAAATGCTCCATTCAGTTAAATTAATAGAATTACAAAAAGATGTAATGATAGCAATTAAGTCTTGAAAATGCAAATTTTATAGTCAAGGACAATTACTTCATTTATAGTATACTGGAATGATGCCAGATGAAGGTAATTTAGATCCCCCTAGCTCACAGTTATATCATGAAGGATATCTTAATTTCATTAGTACAACAAAGATGGGTGAGAAGTTAGAGAATACAAAAAAAAATAAAAAGGATGGGAGAGAAAATTTGACCTTTCTCATTTCATTGCAGCAAGAACACATAGATCTTATTAAAGTATTAATAATATTCCTTTCTACTCTTGCCTCTGAAAAAAGTGGTTTTTTTTTTTATTAGCAGCAATGGAACATTAGTATGTAAAAGGTCAGCTTCATTTAGATACTAAGAGCCAATGTGTTCATGCCACGACAGTAACAGACCTCCCATTATTTCAGTTTTGAGGATGCATACGTAGCTCATGCCTCACCAGGTCTCAAGCTGTGGCCTCAGGGACATATGGTTTTGACTCCAAAAGGAGTTAAATCATTTTTGAAAAATTCTGCTCACTCTTATAAAAAAGTACTCTTTCCTCCTGCAAACAGGGAAGTCAAATACCATTAGTTTTTCATTAGCATAGCAAAGAGCGATTAAGCAGATGCAGAATACAGAGTGATATACTACAGATTTTCTGGCCTGCTTGTATAAGTGTGTAAAAATAAATAAGTAAGAAAAATACTGTTTCATACATTTACTTTAGCACATTACCAAGTTCAAGTAAGAGTTTGAGGGACTCTAGAGGTTCTTTCTTTTTTCTAAACAAGTATCCAGGGAAAGGCATATTAAATATTGTGCAGTATGAAGTTTCATTAAAAGCCCTTTACACCTATCATTTTTTTCTTCATGGTTTGCTGTAGCCACTGCAGAAAAACTCAAATCCAAGAGAGTTGTCACTGGGTGACAAAAGTCAGCTGCATACTGGTGTGTGTCCCCCATGCACCATCACACTGCTGCAGGAATGTGGCAATGCAGGACCCCTGCCCATATCCCCTTCGCTGCAAAACAACTTGGAGGTTACAGAATTCTTATCCTTCACCCTGCTATTTCCACCATGTTTCCATGACGGCCAGTGTAATATTTCTAAGCAGTAAAATGCACACATACAAGCCTTACTGGGAGGTGAACACAAGTGAAACTGTTTCGTTATCCTGACCTGCAAGTCCACTAGATTTATTCCTCAGAAATGTTCATCCCAAGAACCAAAGAACAACCATGACCTGACTTTAGTTCATTATTGATTTTAATAACAGGGCTGTGGCTATTCTGTTTTAAGAAAGCAAACCCTGAAGGAAAGATGTACCTTGGGTAGATTTTGTGCTTTTTCCTCCTTCTTTGTGGCCTGAAATATTGAGAGGAGTGCACATGGAGGCAGTTTGGCTTTACTTCCTTCCAGACAGTCTTGTGAAATAAGAACAGGCCCAGTCTTTTTTTAGCTTCTACTCATCAACATGTATGCAACATGTGTGCTCGGGCACACCTGTAGTGCCATCCTTATTTTGCACTGATCTCACCAGTGGAAGTCTGAACACGCCAAAGAGCTGGAGAGATGCCATGGACTTCAATGGCAGGTTCTCACCCCAGAGTCTCACCCCATATTTCTGCAAGTCGAAGAAAGCACAGTCATCCCTGTGCTTGACAATGGGGGATGATATCCTGACTCACTGGAATGTTATTGACTCCTTGTGTGGTTCAGATTTCCTTCAGTCAATTCTGTCTTCTGTCATCCAAAAGAAAAATTAGACCTTGTACCAACAAGGACTTTATCCTATGCTTCTAACTGTTAAACCCCTACTATACCTGACAAGTTAGTATGAGCTTGTTATTTTTTCTGTATTTATTAATGCATGAGGACTGGTGTGTCATTCTATACTCTCTCTCATTGTGGATATTGTTTGGAGATTTGGCTTAATGAGGAGGGCTTGAATGAGTTAAGCCTGGGTATGTTTGCACTACACTGTAAAATACAGCTTAAACACTCATGTCATTTTATCGAAAAGCATAGATTTAACATGCTAATAGTTTGTGAATCTGCCAAATCTCAGCTGTTGCAGGGAGAAATGTTTTGTCCAAGCTATTCCCAATGTGTCTCAGCTGTAAAAAAAAAAACAAACCACAAAAAACCAGGCTGTGATCATAATAGGATATTGATTAGTCTGGATCCCATACAGAACAGAACTTGATTTTTTGGTGGACCACTAAAAGGTCATATTGCTTGATTGCTCCACAGTTTCTAAAATACAAGAAATATTGAACCAAAACTGCTTTCAATTATACTCATGTTATCTGAGGCCTGGATATGTAACCAAGGGCAGCATTTGGCCCATTCTGTTAAAAAATGGGGCAATACTCAGCATTTAATTTTGCCATTAGCAGAGCTGAACATCAGCTCTGCCTACTCTAATTGATGTCCTGCCCCAAAGTTAATTCCAAAGTAAGCAGGTGTGAATCTGTTTGAATCAAGGGCTTAATTTTGGATGGATCTGACATATGTGCTTAGTGTTATCTGAAAATTGTGGTTTGGTTTACATATTCATACATATTTCTGCAGAATGATATTTACAACTGTTTATATACCTCAGATCTCCAAATTCCTCACTTGACCTGACTCTCACAGTGAGTTTAGGTCAGCAATAAGATAATGACTTGCTGTTAAATAAGATTTAATCAAAGCACTATGCTGTTGTCAGTGAAATGAATCGGCTTTTTTATGCTGATGAAGATCCAGGCCAAAAAAATTACATAATCATGCCAAAATGTATTGTGGAAAATACTATACATATAACTCTTCCTTTTATTACACTGATGTAACTGAGATTGTAAACAAAGAACCACATTTCTAGGAAATCCTGGAATACATGTGAAGGAAGAAATTGTCCTTTTCTATCTTCTTTTAAGAAATTCAGTTTTCTAGTCAGAAGTCCAACAGTGTACATTTAACTTCTGATACAATTCAAGACAATCATAAAGGAAAATTCTCGCAACAAGTCAATTATTTCCTTGATCCTGGCAGAAATGTATGTTAGATTTATCTTGATGCTAAATTCCACTAAATTCTAAAATGCAGTAAAGCATTAGAGAAGTCATTAGAGGAGTCATACATTAATTTTAGTCACTACTGTTTCTAGTTGTTCTGCCACTTGGAAAGTTAGAAAACAATTTCTTCAGTGTATATTTATTCTAAATTAGTTGATGAATTCTGAAAAAAAAAGCTTATTTTTTATGTATTTATGGTGTTATTTATTTATTCCTATTTCCAATCCATATTGCAATCTTAATACAGAATTCAATCCCTTTGTTACTCCTGACCTGCTTTAAAAGCTGTACAGATGTGATAATTTCTATTTTCTAATGTTTTCTTCTCCTCACTTGATGAATGTTTGCCAGTAAGACAATTTTTTTTCTCATCATTTTCCATTTTCCCAAAATTCTGAATACTGGGCTGGGTACCTTTTAAGACGTGATTTGAAAAGGATTTAAGGACCAGCATGTTAAAGTCCATTTTCTCAGAAGTTACCTGTGATTTTTGGAGACTTGCCATTTGTGAATCCAGTTTAGATTTTCAAACGCTACTTGATTATGAAATATTCAGATCATTCACAAAGAAGCCTTTTGAAGCACAAATAAGGCTTTTGGTGTCCTTTGGGCTTATTGTCCTCGTTAACTCCAAACTGACGAATGTGATGTATGTACTTTTTTTTTTAAAGCTATGTCCTTTGAAGAAAGTCAGTGGGGAAGACTGGATTAAGCCCAGGCTTCAAGATTTCCTGATTCATTCAGAACTTCTTGTCTATTGGACAGTTCTCAGGAAATGAAGTTATCTGTAAAAATTGACTAACAGTGAAAATCAATATTGTAATATTATATATCATAGTAACATTTACATAATATTTTGTATTACTATATACAATGGAAAATCATCAAAAATGTATTGTCTGGTTTTTTTTAAAGCTTATTTAGTCTGTATGTATATATATGTCTTTCTTTTACTTTGTGAAAAAGATGTATTATAAAAAGTTTGTAAGACAAAAAAAAACAGGTATAAAATTCCGGAATAGAATGAAGAGTATAGAGAAATATTTGCAAAAGCAGATTACAGATCCACTAGCACTACCTTGTTTAACATTTAGCTCACAATATTACTGTATCATATAAGGGGCTTTCATATGCTTTCCAATATAGCTTCTGACTGGAAGTATTAGCTGATGCAGCAGCATAAATAAAGAAATGTCTACATTTTTATGGTTCCCAAAGGTCATTTTTATGGAAAGATCAGGAAATATGTTTCATTGAAATTTAAAAGAAAACTATATCAAGTTTAATAACATTGTTACTATAATGACAAAAAATTCAGCGAGATGGTGTACTGTTTAATATTTGACTGTCAAATTTCCACAGTGAACCTGAGATGTGGGGAAGCATTTAAACTTTTTTAAGTGAAATTGTTTTCAATTTTACTTCTGTTTCATTACCTGATCTGTCTTTTATCCCCCTTGCTATAATGCATCTTTCTTTTTGGTTGAACCTGATGTTTTCTGTGAAGTACAACAAAAATTCACAGAGAACTGTACACCCAGGGAGACTCGGTGTGAAAATGCATCCCTAGACAGACAAAATCTTTCTACTCCAATTCACTTCCTCAGTCGAGATAAAACCCCAGCAGTGGTTTAGAGCATGGCAAGGGGGCCACTGTCAGGAAACAGCTGCCTTCTGAGATTTCTTAGTGATGGCATCATTTGAGACAGATTGATATCAGAGGCTGTATCAACCGTCAGCCTTTCTGGAAAAGGCAGAGGGTCCAGTTGGCATATTGCCTTTACTCCCTGCATTCACGTAAACAACTGGAAAGACAACTAGAGCCACCACCTGCAAAGTCAGAGCAGTCTCTGGCTACACACAGCCTTTTGTTGGACATGATATTGAGTGCTAGCATTAGAGAAATGAAAAGTGTATAGCTTGGCACAAATCTGAAAAATTTGGGTTTTCAGATAACTAAACAAACTATCCCTGTCCCCAATCCTGGGACAAAAATGAGTTAATATACATGAACAATATATAACATTTTGAGATCAAATGCTTTTTTAATTTTTTTTTTTTAATTGCAAGATTGGTTTAACACATTTCCCTGGGATGGATTTTAACAGGTTATTTTAAGAGTTGTTTGTACTCATGAGTGTAGAAAACAGATAGCTGTAAATGTACTGGAAGCATTTATTAATGTTCCTCATAAAACAAAAGACTGAAAAAGCAAAAAAAGGGTCACAATAATTCCCAATATCCATTTGTATGTCCTTATGTCCTTACTTACAGGGCCATCTAGAAGGCAGGTGACACTTGTCAGCAGAGGTTCTATGTTACATCTACCAGGGGCCATTTCTCAGATGGGTTTTAACACAAGACAGGTGTCTGTGGCATCCTTCCTCTCTCCTCAGCCCTCTCCAATGCTTCCTCTGGACTCACCTCACACTGTCCAGGCAGCCTTCCTTCCTTAAAAGGAGAATTTTTTTTTTTTTTAGTTACAGTAATACTGGCCTTTCAGGAAGGGTTGCTCGGGTAAAGGGGTCAAGGAGCCTCTGTAAAGGAGGTTTCAGAGATGAGAAAACAGGCTGAAAATTACCATCTCAGGATGGCTTCACAGAGACTTGGGCACTGTGATAGCATAACCTGTGTAAGAGGCAGCTATCACCCTGTTAAATTCTGTGCTTTCTTTTCCAGGAGCATATGTAGTCAGGTATGTGTCTACAACTCTTGTGAGGGCAAAATTAACTGATGTGAAGAACAAGAGATGTCTAGGGGTAAAGGGAAGGCATGACTGTTTGGTGAGATCACATGGAAGGGATTGTAAGGGACCATGACTTGATGAATGTTTGCAGAATGGCGTAGATTCAGCAGTTCAAGCCAAACATAGGAATTAGAGGGTCATGAAATTAAGCGTTTGGTTTCTAGGGAGAAAAATGGAGCTACTAAGTAGTTATACAAATGAACTATTTGTTTGTCACAACAAATTACTAGGTTTTAATATTACAGAACAAATAGGACTGCACAACAATGTAACGGTTTCCTTAGTGTTGGTCTCTTTCTTGGATGGAGCGTTCTCTATTATGACATGCTGAAAGCCACAGTGTTTTGGGAAAAGGGTGGGTCAGGGGCACAAAAATATAAAGAGTGGGCAAAGGACTAATAATAGGGTGTCCTGATTAGCCCCCTCACTCTTTCCTGTAGACCATCAGACTGTGGTGTGCTAAGCCAGAAGGTGAAAAAAAGGGCCAAACTTCTCATTAGCAAGGAGTCCTCTGGCTGCTAAAGCTACAAGTCATCCTGGGTGAGGTCAGTTTTCTGCAGTGACTTGAAAGATGATGTTGCTTGTGTCAGCAGAAGCTCAGCTACGGTCACAGCCACACAGGTGTGGACACTGCTCCTCTTAGGGAACCACCGGATGAATAGACAGGTTGCTGCATGTAGGGAAAGAGTTCAAGAAATCTGGGAAGGTGGATGGAGTTTGGGACATCAGCAGGAACACTGTGACTCCTGGCTTGGGCTTCCAGCCCAAGGTTACAAGGCCAGGCATGCTGTGGAATAATCTGGGCAGAATCAGGTCTCTTTTTTCCCTAGTTCAAAGGCCAAACCAAAGCATTCTGGGCACCACTAGTGTGAACAGCCCAACAAGTCGCTGCCAGTGCTCTGCTGCTCTGAACCATGGCTGCTTTTTGCTTACAGGTACTGTTGTTTCATGTTTTTATGACACCAGAGTACCCAGTCCTTGACAGGTGCTCCTGGGAACTATTATAAAGAAAATAAAAATTCTTCAGCTTTCAAAACTTCCAAGAAAACTCTTGGGGAAAACATACTGAAGTTTTGGCTTTCAGTGGGCTGTCATACAAGGCCTGAAAACTCAAAATGGTGAAAAGAGAAAGTTGGGATTTGAGTCCTTGAAAGCAAGTAATTTTAGAGTGATCCTAGTGATTCAGTCACTGGTGGCTATGTCTTCACAGCAACAGATGTACCAAGTACCATGACATTTACGGAACTGCTCCACCATGGGCAGCTCGGTGTTCCTACCATGGTCCTTAGGACTACACAATTCCTTCAAGAAAAAAAAAAAAAAA